>CM040245.1:54879932-54922853 GCA_022545495.1 Chrysanthemum lavandulifolium
AAATTTAAATGTATGAAAGTAATATGATGGGTGAATTTGCCAATATGTACAGAAGGAGGGGTATAAAATGGAGATAATATGCAAGAATGAATAACTACCACTCTCAACACGTACACAAATACAACCAAAAAGTGAATGTGAGGCTGTGAGAAGATGGCGGGAACAGTTCAACCCTTGACTCACCTCATTTCTCCGGTCACCCGAACCCTTCCTATCCGACCGCGGAACTCACAGTCAAACATTCGCTTGTTCGATGCTATCAACAGCTCGTTGATATCCCGAAAGGCACTTACAAGAACACTCATCATAAAGAACCAAATAAATTCCAATGAGGAAAATGTTTTTCCTGATCAACCAACTTCAAAGTTGTTGACCTTCTCGGTCGTGGCAGAACGTTTAGCTAGTTTTGCTGCTAGCAATGTTCTTCCGCTCGGTAATGTAACGGAGTAATAAGTTTATATAATTGGCATCTTTCTATTAATAGAATCCTTTTATCATAGCTAGTTAAAACTAAGAGTCCTGAATGATTTGACTTAACATGGTTACTATTTAGCGACTTAACTTACAAGTTTCACCTCAAATAAATAGTTTTAGTAAACATTTAGTTTTATATTGTAATTAAGTTTCATTTAAATCACTATAAGATTTCACAACCTAAATAGTTTTTGCAGTTGAAAACAAGTTTCAGACTACGTTACTTACTAAGAAGTAACTGTTATGTTTGATGTTGTGCAGCTCTTATCGGGGGAGTAGCGTTGGGCCTTGCAAATCCTGGTCCCGGTTGTCTCGCTCATAAATATCAGCTATCCAAAGTTAGCACTTGTGGGATATTTATCATATCAGGCAAGAAGTTAAGAGTATAAGCTACTGTTAACTTTACTTCTAATCAGCTTATTCTGTGTGTGGCCATTTTACAGGATTGAGTTTACGTAGTGAGGATATTGGTGCAGCTGCTGAAGCATGGCCAGTTGGACTCTTCGGTCTAGTATGAACTCATATTGTTTAACTGTCAATTCTTTATTTTACGCTTATCCTTTTGATACACAACATCATTATTGTCACTGCAGGCTTCGATTTTATTGTTTACTCCCAACCTTTCTAGACTTATCCTGCAACTTCAGCTCCAACCGCAAGAATTTGTTACAGGTGAGGCCTTTAGGCATAGTTGTGCAAATAAAACTTTACTTTTAGCTCGTTGCTTATGGATATTTTTTTTGTTTGTTACAGGACTAGCTCTTTTTAGCTGTATGCCTACAACATTATCAAGTGGAGTTGCTCTAACCCGGGTTCGTTGATTGTTGTTATAGTAAAAAACATCCCGTTTCTAATTCTTTGGCATTACAATTATGATAGAAGTTGATTATGAACTGAGACACAAATACTGTAATGCAGCTTGCCGGAGGAAATTGTGCATTGGCTCTTGCAATGACTGTAACATCTAGTATGTTGGCAATTATGATCGTAAGTTCCATAACACAGTTTTCTTTTTTTTATTAAGATCTTCACAAGTATTAAATAAGATACTAGTTAAAACACATCTTCTTTGCGGACACTGAACTTTCATTCAACAGTTTGAACTTCAAAGTTCAGTTATCAAAAATGAGAGTTTAAACTACACTCAGCAATAACTAAAACTTTTGACTACTTCCTTCTAAAAATTTATAAGCGAGATACTTGTTAATAAAGGAAATTTATTATTCAATGTTTGTTTATTCATACTTGAACATAAATGCGCTTGTACTTGCAGCTGCCTTTTTCTATATCAAAGCTAATAGCTTGTGGACTGGGGGCATCTGTTCCAACGGGGACATTGTTCAGAAGGCTTATTGTCACGGTTCTGCTACCTTTGATTTTGGGGAAGGTAACACATTTTGTTGTCACTTTGCTGATTCTGTGAAAGTATCATGCCTTTTTCTAGAATTAGAGGGATTGCTGTGCAAATATTGTGCTTTAGGCTGTACATACTACAGTACAAGTAGAATCTCTTACACAGTGTTTCTTAAGTTTTGAGAGTTATTGAGTATTTGTTGGTTTTGCGTGACAGGCTATTCGAGAATCCTTTAAAGGTGATTTCTCTTTCTCTACTTAATATGTAAAATTGTTCTTGTATGCATTCATATTCATCGTATGTTACAACTGAACTAGCCAGTATCTTAAATTACATATGCATAATGAGTGTCGTTTTCATTCTCCAAATCTTTATGTATTGCAGGCTTGGCGGATTTTGCTGATAATAACCGCAAACTCTTATCTTTGCTGAGTGTATTGTTCATAAGTTGGGTAAGCCTAATCTTTGTTTATCTAATTTTAATATATTATTCGAGTCACATTTGTGCTATGTGTTTATTCTTATTCAGGTGCCATGGATACAAGTTAGCCGATCAAGGTCTCTGCTTCTAATGATTGAGCCTGCAGCTTTTCTTGTAGCTATCATGATGGGAATGTATGTTCTTGAATCTTTTCGTCCTCAAATCCTCAATTATTAGAACGATATCGTTAATCCATCCCACTGTAGTTGCGCGTTTTGATCCAAATCCTTACATGAAAATCAAATGTTTAGAATAAAAATAAGCATGTTCTTTTGTCAACTTGTCTGAACTAAAAATGGAAGGAGTAGATCTAACAGTATAACATCAGCTGATTTGAACATCTTATAAACTACAGGCTTCTTCACCTCATACTATTGATTTTTAATGCCATATCAATACGGTGCCTGTGTGCTGTATCTGGTGGAAGCAAATCAATTTTTGCGAAAAGGGAAAACTCCACTGCCCTCTTACTTGTTTCAAGTCAGGTAGCAAATTATTTGATACAGTAGTATTTATTAGTAATATTTTTTTAGTTAACAGTGTGAATAAGGTGCAAAATGTTCAAGTTCTTTCTTTCTGCAGAAAGCTTTACCAGTATTGGTTGCAGTGGTGGATCAACTCGGTGCCACATTTGGTGAGCCAGGTTTACTGATCATTCCCTGTGTCGCAGCACATTTAAACCAGGTTCAGCACACCTTTTAATTTCTTATTTTACTGCACTCTAAAGATATATATAGGGCATATAATAAATAGCCTTTACACCACCATTATATACTCAAAAAATAACAACTAAGATGTAGAACATTTTAAAACTCAGGTTTCCAATTTGCAATTTACATAAGTGGCAAAATGGGTTTTATTAGATTTTTTTTTTTTTTTTTTTTTAGCACGGGTCAAATTTGACCCATTTGAGCCTGTTGAATTTTGCTATTTGTTTGCTTTTACCTGTTAATGAAGACACGAACATAACATGAATCAACCCATTTATAAGTAAATGGGTTGAAACGCCCCTCTAGTAATTTCTTCTGTAGCTAACTAATCAACCAAATACTTTGGTTTAGATCATCGTGGACTCTTTTCTCATAAGCTTTTGGAACAAAAAGGTTCAGTCACCTGGCACTACCAAGGTTGCATGAGACACGGTCAACAAGACCAAATTTCTGATTTGAGAGATGAAAGGATAATGGTGACAAATGACAATACAACAAGAAATACTTTCAGTCGGTATGTTTTTCTTTATCCCCCAAACAGTTACAAGTGACTACAAACAAAACTCAAGTGCCGTTACATATTTTCATGGCCTTCTGAGTTTTGAGCATTGATACAATGCTTTTTTGTAACTTTATATGTATAGTCTTTCTTGACCAACACTAGTCAAATAGCTGTAAATCTTACAATTGTCGACAAAGTTTATTTCGTCAGTGAGAGGAGGATCACTCAGATCGAATTCAGAAGTATTATATCTCTTTAAACTTGGTCATGGGTGGCATCATAAATTTTTAATCAAGTTTAGTTAAATGCTTTTCAATTAAGCCCAATCCAAGCTCATGTAGAAGTAGCTCATAGTTGACTTTTTCGTATACAGATAAATCACCATGAATTTACATGCTGAAAAGAACAATTCGAAGAAGAAAAAAGACAGCAATTTATTCAGTTAACATGTTGTGGGTACATAGTCATCTAATTGATTTCAATGTATTTTACACACCTCCATAGGGTACCCTTTGATTGACAATTCTCATTCTAAAATTCTCAAATCTCGAAAAAATTACATAAACAATGGATGAAACACAAGAAAATAAACAGATCGAAAACAAAGTTCCTTCTTACTTTGGCAAGCCAGTGATCGGGTCGAGGAGAGCCTGAGATTCATCTGACAGCACAACCGGACCACCACCAGGTCTTGTGCAAATGAAGTAACTGACGTCTCCCTTAGATCTATGGGTTGAAATATTATCTTTAATTTCTGGGGGAGGGGCCAAAGCTTCCACATCCTTCAAATCCTTAATCCCAGCATCTTGTAGTATCGACTTGTCACCAATTATGTAGCTATCGAGTCAAAATGGGAGTATAACAAAATTATCAGTATATAGATTATTACACAGAGACCACCTACATTTTGTAACAAAACTTTCTTTTCGGAAAAGTTTCGATCTTTGCCCATAAGAAATCATTACAACAAGCTTCTCGGGCTTATCATTATTGAAAGGTTTCCTAATTATCATACCACCATCTAGTCCAGTGTCTTATTTATTTGGGGATAAAATAGTAATTGTGCTGGATAAGTTCCAAATCATACCTGTCTAAGTCAGTATTGGACTGTGGGGGAAAGTTATAAAGCAGCCTCTGGAGCAGAAGGGCGGCAGTTTTCCTGTCACGCGCAATCATAACCGCATTCGGCCCTGCATCAAAGGTATAGGCCACCTGCACAATGTCTCAAAGTCAGTCTTTACTCCGTTTATTCTAAACATTTTACATACATAGGATTGGTGTTTGCCATCTCATATAATGTTTTGAGTAGAGCACAGACCTGGGGTGCTTCTTCTGCACGATTCCATTTCTCAACACAGCTGATTATCCTGCAATAACATCACAGTTTAAAGTTAATTTCTCATTCTTGTTGTGCTAATCCAAGACTACAATTAGCATAATACAGAATTAGAACTTGCCTATGGGATGTATCATTCATGTAGAATATAGGTGGGTATGTGTCAAGGCAAACTGCATGAAATTGGTTGCTGTCTGTACAAGCTAGACGTGCAAAGGATGGGAAATCGCGCTTTTGTATGGCATCTTCCATTTGGACTATGCGCTTTGGCACAACTTCCTATGATAATAAAAGGAAGAAAGCATAACATGATTTAGGATATTATTTTATGCAAAAGGCTTGTGATTATGTTATATAATATAAATGGGCATCAAGCTGTACCTTGGCTCTATGTTCAATAAGTGCACTAGTTACAACAGTATCACGCATTCCTGAGGTGCTACTGGTTTCCTTCTGGCGCGCACTTACCTGTAAACAACAGACGCAGCATTACAACACATATTATGAGATATAATATATCAGCACAAAAGTATTTACGTATATTTAAGCGAAATCATCAAATAACGACATAAACATAATATATACAGAAGAATTTGTTGGTATAACCATACATACCACAGCAATGATAATAACAAGTTCATCCCAATGTTTCTCATCAGCAAGTTGAACAGCAAGGCTGTCGCTGCCATTATCCTCCTACGATTGATAGAAAGCTCGATAAGATTCTTTTGTCCCATGATGTCTACAAAAAGCTAACAAAATGAATAAATCAAATATGATAAAGAAAACCTACTTTTCCCATGATCCACTTGACGAATCCACCATATAAACTACGACAAGCACTGCCTGAACCTTGCCTGCACATAATTCATAGACTTAATAAGCTGTCACCAGTGTTCACTTACATTTCTCATAAATGTACGTATAACTCGATCCCACGTAGAAAAATACATGATTGTGTACACCAGGACATTAAATTTAGTAACAGATGAAGGTAAGACGGATTATCTAACTTGGAAACCACCAAAATTATGAGGAACAAGGAAAAATACCTTGCAATCGCAGAAAGCTGGCTGTTATCTTCTTTCAGATTCATCAGCTTGGCAAGGGAAAAAACTGCACAAAGGTAAGATATCAGAGTTTTACAAATAACACTGTCAACAAACATAGGAAGTATATCATATATACGGTTGTAAGATTATTTAACATGGCTGAACAATAAAGTATAAATTATAAAACCTGTACCTAGACAAGCAAGACCAGCAGCCGAGGAAGCCAGACCAGCAGCCGTTGGAAAATTGTTGTACGAAGCAATATGCAGATGAAGTTTTTGCCAATCTTCTTTCTTGATCTTAATACCCTTCTTCTTATCCTCAACATCTTGAGCACGGGCACGAATCTCTCTCAAACAACTCTGAAATCTACCTCCTTGAAGAGATATTTCCTACACCAACCATCAAAAAATTAAGAAAAAAAAAAGGTCTACTAATCAGAAAAAAGAAACGGCTGATCCATAAATTTCTATCTTAACTTTCACAAACATAAATCTCAACTATGATCACATAACTACACCAGATCCGAATCTCAGACCAACTACTTCCCTCACACAAGATTTAACATAAAAGGTTTGATTTTGCTAATCATAATTTGATCTAAGATATAATCTCTCAATAACTAACACAACAGTTTTCAGAACTAAGAAGGTATACGGGATTGCTTATTTCTATGTTTAGCTGCTTCAATGCTAATTTTTAAGCAAACAAGCAGTTCAAAGTATTTGGATCATCCAAACTGCTTTTACAAAATAAGCAAGTTGAGACATGCTTATTTCAAAGTGCTTATTTAAGATGAAACTAAAGTCACTTTTTACTATCATATCTATTGAAAAAAAAAAAAAACTTTTGGTTTTGTTGCATTGTTTTACCCTGAAGTGCTTATTTATAAGCAGAAGCATAAATAAGCAAATCCCAAACACCCCTTAACCAAATCAGCAATTTCCTTAAAATACATAGTTTTCTCCGAAACACCCGAAATTCGATCCAAACTCTTCTAACTCAAACAAATCAATATTAACTAGTAATAAAAAAACAAAACACAACAACATTAAAGATTAAGAATAAATACCTTGCCATTCAACCACATACGATCATGATCAAATGAAGGACTAACAGAAACAGTGGTAGTAGTACAAAGATGACTAGGATCAAGGGTAACACTAATACTATCATTAATGGGTAAAATCAATGTCTCATCTCTTTTACCCCAATACTTAATCACTGCTATGTTTGTTGGTGTTCTTGCTGTCACCATTAACACCCATTTTTCTAACTCACCTCCCATGACTTTTTTTCTTTTTCTTATGAATCTGGTGATGTGGTTATTTATATGTATGAATGTTTTACAAGAAACCACAACCCATTGTTGACTCTTTTATACTACTCCAGTAAGTTAGCTAACAACAAGGAGAGTTTGGTTTGTTTAATCACACATTTTTGGATGTTTATTTTTTTATCAACAAACTCCATAAAATTACTTACTTAAATTTATTAGTTAAACATTATATATACTGAAGACCGCGCCAATGCAATGCAGCTTGCTTCTAGCGTCATATAATTAATGATCCGCGATATCAGAAGTGAGTGTTTTGTGTATCGTTTAAAATAGAACGCGAACCAACGAAACGAATCGCAAGTTTGTCTTATACGATAACTAATGCCTGTACAAAATTCTTAACATCTATCAAACAACATATAAAAACATTTAATGAAACTAAAAGTAAACAATGCATCGCTTATGAGATAAAAGTTTATGAAGACACGTTACTTGTCACAAAAACTAACAAGATGGGATTAATGGTGTCGTTGTTAAGAAGACGCAAGAATAAAATTAGCGTGAATGTGATTAGCCAAAATAAAAAAAAAAAAATAGGCTAATTTTGGCTACTTTGTAAAATATTTGGGCACATTTAGCCCAATCTTTTTTTTTTTTTTTTGAAATGAGTGTATTTAGCCTATTAAAAATTTAAATGTGCACTAACGGGCACATATTTTCTCTTAATTGTAAAATATTATAATCATTTTTGAAGAAAAGCTTATATATATAATATATTTATATAGCGACGGATCGTTTTGTGTTAAAAAAAAGTTTATAGGTTCTAAACGAAAAATAATAAAAGTTTGAAGATTTGGGGATTAAACATAATGTTTTGAAACCCGGTTCGACCTGAGTGGTTCAACCGGTTGAACCGTTCCCGTCGAAAAACGGGTCGATTTAAACCGATTCAACCCGACAGGTTGGGTCAAAACGGGTCAAATTAAACAAGGTCAACCCACCGGGTTTGAAGCGTCCCGGGTCAACCCGGTTTTCGATATGTATTAATAGTTTCAACTTTTCCCTTTTTACTTTTTGGTTTTTCCTTTATATATAGTATAACAGGGTACCCGCGAGTTGCGGCGGCGGGTACCCTGTGACGACCAACCGGATAAATAGATCTCGATGAGACCTGATTCACCGGTTTGTATCGGTTTCAACGGGTCATTTATAGTTCGTTTTCGGATGACTGTTATTTGTTAGCCGAAATTGTTAGCTTGTATGAAGCTTTGTGTGTTTTATTAATATGTATAATGTGTATAATAACATGTACTTTTCATTTTAAGGTGTTTTAAAAATAACATTAATTAGTGTGTTTAATTATTTAATATTTAGGATTATGTTGTAACTTGTTTAAATTGTACATTGTGAAAATTTTATTGACTTTTTAGTAAGGGTGTTTTAATTGGTTGTTTTTAATTTGGTAGATATGCTTTTAATTGGTTGTACAACGTGAATACATTATCAGTCTTTTAAGAATGAGGTGTTTTAATAAGAGTAATAATTACACAATATATTTCTCTCACCTTTGACTTTCAACTTTTCACTTTTCAAGGTTTGACCGTTTTTCTATTATATGTAGTATAGATATTTTTTTTGAGCTTAAATTAAAATATATATTAATTAATCATGCAAATGTTTATACAACAAACAACATTATTTTATTCAAATTCAGAGTTTTCCGTCGCAGATTTAGATTCAGATGTGTTTTAATCAGATTTAGATTTAGAGTCTCTTAATAGACAAACGACACCTAAATGTTTAGGTCACGAAATAGCAACGAACTTTTTTCAAAGTTTCGTTTTCATATGTGAATTATAAAAAAATATCACTAAATGCAAGAAACTTCATAAAGTGTTTTAATATGTGCATCTCGATTTGTTGTCATACCAAAAAAAAAAAAATTGACATGTGTCACTATATTTAACGTGACAACACATCAAAATGTGCATATTGGAACACTTTATGAAAGGTCGTTGGATTTAATGATTTTTTTTTATAGTTCATATATCAATACGAAATTTGTTGCTATTTTATGACGTAAACACATTAACTAATAGATAATTAATGTATTGAGAACTAAAACGAATATATCATAGAGAATTTACTAATTAATCGAATATTAATTTATCTACCGTAAAAACAGTTTTGGTATTCAAACATTTTTATTTTTTTATCTTTAAGTACAAACGAATATATTTTTAAGTAAGGAAATAATTATTTATTTCATATTACTTATTTTAAACTAAAATTAGACTTTAGTATGAGTATTATTCCATCTTTTATAAAATAAGCAAATTTAAACACAGTTTATGAAAGTATTTATTTTTAAGCAGTTTCAAGTACTGAGTTTTAAGCATAAGTTGAAAAGAAAAATAAAACACATTATAAGTTCTAATAAACTAACAAAAGGGTAAACAAATAAAGAAATGGAATTAATGTTCTATTTTAGATTGGAAGGTGGTGTAATGTGAGTTTTCGTAGAATGTTTATTGGATTTTTATAATTATAAGAAGCCCCATTACTTAGACTTGCAAGTAACTAAAACAAATATAACGTGTGGCATGCAAAATATTGCTCTGTCGTCCATAATTGACATTTCATCGAACAAAAAGCATATGATATTTGTATTTGGTAGTTTGGATTACTTTCTGTGAATTTAAAACTATTGTATTATTAGATAGGAGGCACATATACTTTTGCATACATTATGTTAAGGGAGTTGTTATGCAGGCACCCCATGTAGGGGTGTTTGCATTTTTCTATGGTTTCCAATTATTGAGGATGTGATGGGGGAATGTTTTTCTCGATTTCCGTGCTAAAATCTTAAAAATGGGTCTTGAATTTACATGGCAAAAAAACTTAGTTTTTATTTTTTTATTATTATTATTTTTTTTTTAGTTTTACAACCTTTTTACAAAGTTTTACAACTTTTCTTTTAGTTTTACAACTTTTTTTTTCACAAGTTTTTTTACAAGTTTTGTTTACAAAGTTTTATAACTTTTTACAAGTTTTTTGTTTTGTTTTTTTTTTTTTTTTTTTTACAACTATTAGTTTCGCTTTTATAACTTTAAAAAAAACGTAGTCGGAAAATTTTAAGGCTCAAAAATCATCATCGCCTCGGAAAATTTTAAAGCTCAAATTCGAATGTTGCAAAGTGAGATTTGATCTCACTTTACCGTCCATTCGGTTTCGGTTATCATCATCGCCTCGGAAAATTTTAACTCACAACTGCATAAAGTCACAAGTTCACAGGAACTCCACAAGTCTCACAAGTCCAAAACTGCACAAGTCTCACAAGTCTCAAACTGCACATGTCTCACAAGTCTCAAACTGCACAAGTCACTTGACTAACTGCACAAGTCACAAGTTATCAGGACACAAGCCTCACAAGTTCAACAAATTTCACGTTTACACGTTTTCAACATGAATGTGGTAAGTATGATTCCAAAACTGCAAAAGTTCACAAGAAAGTAACTAAGATTCTCAAAGTGCAGGCACTTCAGGCTTATAATGCCACAAGAAAGCAACAACACCAACCAGCAACAAGCAACAACACAAAGTAAAGACTAAAAAACTAAGCACCAACAAGAAAGCAACAACCAACAACACCAACAGCACCAACAAGAAAGCAGACAACACAAGTGGTCCACCACAACAAGCAACAACAACAACAACAACAACACCACAAACAACCATGTCTAGTTCACGATTTGACACACAAGAGGTAAGGCTCATATTATTAGCTCTTTATATCATGTTGGCTGCAAATATTAATGTTGCAAAGTGAGATATAAACTCACTTTACCGTCCATTCATATTTGCCATGCCAAAACTCTTAAGTTTTTTTTTTTTTTTTTTTTTTAAATAAAAATCATCATTGTTTTTTTAAACCTATTTATTTCATTTAAAGTTGCAAAGTGAGATAAAAGCGCCACTTTATCATCCAAGAATGAAACTGCATAGGCACCCCAATAAGTTTTAACAGAAACATCACCACAGCAAATAATCAGGTGACTCATTAGAGTATCACCTGCAAAACATCACCACAAAAAATAAAAACTTGTTAGATCTAAAAAATAAGCAACGAAACAAGTAACCAACCTCACAGAAACATCACCACAAACTTTTCTTTTTTTTAAGATCTAACAAGTCATTTTTCAAAACTTTTCAGATAAACAAATACAACAACTTTTCAATTTTTTTCAAGATCTAAAAACCTTTGAAAATAAAAAAACTCGTTAGATCTAAAAAATAAGTAACGAAACCCAAGTAACAAACCTCACAGAAACATCACCACCAACTTTTAATTTTTTTTAGATCTAACAGGTCATTTTTTAAAACTTTTCAGATAAACAAAATACAACAACTTTTCAATTTTTTTGAAGATCTAAAAACCTTTGAAAATTAAAAAACTTGTTAGATCTAAAAAATAAGCAACGAAACAAGTAACCAACCTCACAGAAACATCACCACCAACTTTTCATTTTTTTTAGATCTAACAAGTCATGTTTCAAAACTTTTCAGATAAACAAATACAACAACTTTTTAATTTTTTTCAAGATCTAAAAACCTTTGAAAATTAAACAAAATATCCCAGATTTGAACAAAGAACCCCCCACAGGGCACCGCAGAAGCGAATATTTTATGACTCGAATTCCACCTCTTTTTGACGATGGATCCTAGGGATTGTTAACGTGGAAGGTGATGGAAATTGTGGGTATCGAGCTCTTGGCGTAGGTCTTGGTCATCCCGAAGGGATATGGCCCAGACTTCGAACTATTGTCAGGGAAGAGGTAGACAATCACCGGGAACTTTACGAGGAAATGTGGGGGACTTGGTTTACACATATGGTCAACTCGCTGAATTGGTTTGAATCAGGTCCAGCACCCCACGATTACTGGATGATTATGCCAGACACGTGAGCGGCTATTGCTACAACTCTTAACCGTCCAATTGTATGCATATCAAATAGAGCATCTACTACGTGTCTTCCGCTTAGGTCAGGTCCAGAGACAACACAACTATTGTCCCCCGTTGTGATTCTTCGTGTGGGGGAAGACCATGTTGCTCACTACGTTCATGAGGTTCTGGATGAAAACTCACCACTCCCGCATACTCACCCACAATGGAGATGGTTCAGAAATAATGTGGCAGCAGGATGGGAAACTCTGTTTGTTGAACGACAAAACATGTTTAGAAGGACGTAGTATAGACATATGTTGCAAACGACATCGATTTATAGAAAACGACATCGATTTGTATTGTAAACGACAAAACATGTATAGACGACATCGATTTATATTGTAAACGACAAAACATGTATAGACGATTACGGATTATCGATTTATAGTAAACGATTCGATTTATAGTAAACGATTCCTCATCTTTTGTTACTGATTTCGCTCTTGCTCGGTTCTTCCTTATCTTTTATTACGTGAATCGGATGACATTCAGGTGGAGGGACATTCATGTGTCGAGAAAACACCCGCTTCGTGTTGAGAGTCCAGATTATGTGTCTTCTTCTCCATCTTATGTGCCTCCTCTCCGCCTATATCTCCAACTGCAGATGAGGAGAATTTTATACACCGTCCTCCGGTTCTTTCTCATCTTTTATTACGACCGTCTCGCGTTGACGAGCACGAGCGAGATATTGCCGGATTGAGGAGACGCATTTCAGAGTTAGAGTTTCGTGTGGGACAGATGGCAGCATCATTGGAGTGACTACGCCTCGGGTGTGATTGATCTTAATTTCTAGTTATATTGTGATTTTGTGAACCATGTATCAACTATTAATCTATAACATTCAGTGGAGGGACATTCAGTGTGTCAGCAACACACCCGCTCGTGATGAGAGTTCATATTATGTGTCTTCTTCTCCATCTTATGTGCCTCCCTCTCCAACTATATCTCCAGCTGCAGATGAGGAGAATTTTATACACCGTCCTCCGGTTCTTCCTCATCTTTTGTTACATCCCGCGCTGACGAGCACGAGCGAGATTGCGGATTGAGAGACGATTTGAGTTAGAGTTTCGTGTGGGACGGATGGCGGCATCATTGAGCGACTACGCCTCGGCGTGATTGATCTTAGTTTCTAGTTATATTGTGATTTTGTGAACCATGTATCAACTATTAATCTATAACAAGATTGGTTATTTATGTATTTGAAGCTTCTAATTTTGTGAACCATGATATTATTGATTTATGTTGTAAATAATTATACAAATTCTTTTGGCGAGATGCAACAAGAAAATCCTTTCTTGTGTCGTTGTCGACGGGGACTTATAATTGAAAGAACATCCCAAAAGACCAAAAGTTTTGGTCAGAAGTATTATGCATGTCTTTTATCAAAAGTAAATAATTAAACGTTTGCTTATTTACGTAAATATATCAATAACTTGTTTGTTAAGAATACATTTCTTATAATTGTTTCACCATGTAACAGCCAGAGACTGAAGACTATGGGTGTCGAAACTTTATGTGAAAGGATGTATTTCAACAAAAGTACTTTGGTCAAGGCTCTTCTTCAACGCAGTGCTCAAACTGCGAAACTAAAAATAACACGATCAACATGCTATTGTCTCAAAACAATTTGTTGAAGGCAAGAATAAAGACGTTGGAGGCATCACTGGAATTGACAAGAAATCCAGTTGATCACGCATGTCAGTCGAGTGGAATACTCTATAAACTTATAGATGACATTAATAATCTTCATGTGGAGTAGATTTCGTTGTAGTAGTAGCATTTGTTGTTGTACTTGTTTAATGTTTTAATGTTTAATGTTTTATCATATTGTTTAATTAAATGAAACAAATACACAATTAAAAAAACATAACGTAAAATAAATACTCTACATATAAAAATACTACACAAATAAATACACTATACATATAAAAACACTACACAAATAAATACACTATACATATAAAAACACTACACAATTTAAACAATACTACAAATTAACTCTACACAATTAAATACACAAATTATATAAAAAAAAAAGCCACCCTATGTGGTGCTTGGGAAGCATATTTGGGGATGCTTGGGTTGATTACCCATATGTTAGACTTAAAGTCATGTTAAAATATTGCAAGGAGAAAATTCATAATACGAAGCTGTTAGAAACCACATTTCGGTCATGTTACATGAGTTTCATAGGGTCATAGGGATGAAATGCACGTGACTACCAAAATGAAGCATGGTGTGTTTTTTCAACTTTGGATCTAATTTTTTGTCTAGTGTATAAAAAATTAAAAATACATTTTAGAGGATCTATGAAACTAAAAAGCATCAGTATTCTTGTTAATATAAACAGAAATAATGAATGAAAAACAAGTGTTATATTTCTATGCAAGTAAAAAAATAATTAGACAAACAATATTCAATATAAAAGGATATAACAATGCTCAATCGTCTGTGCGAGTTGACGTTTTTTCTTCAAGTTTTATGTTTGTCGCGGAACGCTGTGAAGCTTTTTGAGGCGGTGAGCTGCGGTTGTTTTTTAGAAAAGCTAATTCTTCAATGCTTGTTTAAAAAACAGTGAGTTGTGGCTATTTTTTTACAGCCACTGCTCATTGCTACTATTATCTTTTTATATTTTTTTTTATTGAACAAACCCCCTATATTTTTGTTTTGCTTGTTGTTTACCACTTGGAAAAGAAATTGGCTAATAACTTTGGCCCATCATTACTCGTTTTGGTGAGCTATATTTGGCCCAATGGGCCAAGATAAACTACTTGATTGGTTTGGTTCAAAAAATATCTTAAACAAGCTAGGTTAGCAAATACCAAATTTTGGTTTTAGTGCGATGGGCTAAGACCAACAATGTCATACAAATACGACTTACAAAACGCTACTAAATAAGTTCTCACTTTGTTATTTTCTGGCATACAAATATATATACGACTTACAAAAGCTAGATAAATTATAGTTAATCTATAAGATAGTATAAAGATTTGAATATAGAAGTAGGGTTTCCTAATAATGCTAAATAACTAACAAACCAGACTCCTATCCCTTAACATTTTCATCAAAAGCATTTAATTTGTCACGCTCACTTTTCATATATGCATGGCAATCGATCGTCATATACCTGATGACATTCTTCACAACATACTTGCTCGACTACCCGGAAAGCCATTACTACGGTTCAGATGTGTATCGACACATTGGAATCGTCTCATTTCAGATCCTTATTTTATGAAGTCAAGATCACGTCGCATGATCATGCTTAGATATCCATCGCCGCTTGCTGTTATAGATGCCAATGTACCAGTCGACGACAAGGCTCATTCCATGGTTAAGGTTCCTTCTCTTTTAGATGAATATAATTCTGTCTCAATGGTTGGAACATTCAATGGCATAGTGATTTTGGCTTTAATAGATATGTCGTTACGTAGTCATATGATCCTATACAATCCGTTAACGCGTGCTTCTAAGACACTTGATGTTACGGATCCACAGCCACATGATTGGTCTTTTAGGCTCCCCCATAGATATGGATTTGATACAAATGACTTAAAGATTGTTAGATTTGTAGAATGTGGCCTTCCACCTGGCGGCCAAAGATTTAAGTGTGACATATTCGATCTTAAAACTAGTTCATGGAGCAAGTCGCCACAATTCCTTAAAAAGGATTTTTACTTTTGGGGTGAAGGGGGCGTGTTTTTAAATGGGTGTTTGTATTGGACTATTTCACTAATGAATATGGGGATAAATTCTTTCAATGTTAAGGAGATGACATTTTCGAACATAACTCTACCACATGGATATCATTATATGGTAACCAACTGCCAAGGGGATGTTTTGGGTTCCTTAGATGGACGTAGCCTTTGCTTGATCACCAAGCTCGATACCATTACATTCAATGTGTGGGTCATGAATAAACCAGGGGTCGAGGACTTATGGTTAAAAACATTTACATTCACATTAGGTATCGAAGGTGACTGTTTTTATGAGTTCCATCCTATGTGTATCTTGGATAAAGGGATAATTCTTTTGAGGAGCAAGGGATCACACCAATTAGTTACCTATGACACGTCGAAAGAATCATTTAGAAACTTAAATAATTTGGCAAGTCTGGATGATTTCGAAGACAACGATTTGATGCATTTTAATCGCACCAGAATACACCCAATTGAGTATGTGGAAAGTTTGGTTTCGCCATCAGACATATGTTTGCTTTAACATCCTTTTCTTTTTTCTTTTTGAAATTAATTAGCTGTATTTCATTTGATTTGTACTATCTGATTTTTTGGGAAACCATGTTTTTTTGTTTTTTAAGATTGCAAATATGAAATGTTTGTAACAATATTGCTTTCATATGCGGTCTTTAAATCGATTTACTTTGGTTGATGGATACAGTTTTTAACATCAGTCTATTATCAGCTAATCAATCAGGTGAT
Organism: Chrysanthemum lavandulifolium; assembly: GCA_022545495.1. NCBI lineage: Eukaryota > Viridiplantae > Streptophyta > Magnoliopsida > Asterales > Asteraceae > Chrysanthemum > Chrysanthemum lavandulifolium. The sequence continues at coordinate 54,896,564 of CM040245.1, forward strand.
CTTATAAGTAGAAGAGATTACGAGACTGGTCAAAAGCAATGAAATAATAGTCCATGAGAGTTCATACGAAGGTAATTCCTACCGCTCAAATGAGCTACACCAAAGCCTTATATTATATATACTCACCAGAAACTTGTACTGAACCATTGAACTCATTTAACCCATTTCCTTTTAGCTTATTACCTGTTTGACCCGTTAGGAAGATAATATAAACCCAAATCTACCCACTCATAAATCATAAGTAAATGGATCAAAATGTGTCACCTCTACTTCTTCCATAGTGCATGCAATCAGGGTTTACATTAAAAAGTATTTCGCTGAGAATACAACATACTGAAAATCACAAAATACAAAAATCAGGCTATCTAAAGAAGCAAGCTGAAAAAATCAGGCTATCTAGAACTAGTGTTGTATCAGTGGCGGATCTAGGATTTTAAAATAGGGTGTGCACCATAAGTAAAGATATAGCACAAGATCGGGTCACGTAATGGGTCAAAATCATATTTGAGTCGGGTCGGGTCGGGTCGGTTCAGTTAAAATGTAAGCGTGCTATTTTTTGTCTATGGAAACTTTTTAAATTCTGTTAACCCCTTTGCTACGTAATCTCATATAAATCCCTTAATAATAATTTACAATACTTGCCTACATGTAAATATTATTCATTTTTTCTGACGTAAGATCCTATACATATGGTTTTACATATAACTTATTCTATAACGCTAAATTTGTGATTCTTTTATCGAAACTAAAATAACAAATACCTATATGATAGTAAATGGAACAAGCCAACAAGGTATTTACAGGTTAATATAGTAGTAAAAAAGAGTTATGTTTGGGCAAAAATAAAATAGCATGGCTAATTATCTACATTCGGATTGGTGGCTGAAAAAGTGGTTCCTTGGTTAGAGACTTAGAGTTACCAAGAGTCCTTTTTGGGAAGTTAAATATTATTAAATACTAATATATGTATCTTTGTAAAAGACACTTCTTCCTTCTTCAACTTTTAAGAGAAAAGAATACAGAGGACCAAAAGAATAACAGAGCAAGGTCGTCTATCTGCAAGAAGATTGTAAATATTTGTCTTCTTTCTTTTTTTTTGACCATCAGTTCTCAGAATGTATCTGCAGGGCTAAGTTGCACGGGGACGGAAACGGGGACGGGGACAGGGACGGGTACGGGAAAACGGCAACATCCTAAAATTCAAGAAACGGGTACGGCGGAGAAACGTCTATATATTTTATAATTTTTTAGTATATGGCAAATTGTATTCAAAAAATATTACACTAACATTCAAAAAGAATTAAGTATATAAAGTTTAATCAATCAAATAAGTTACATGTTTATTTATTTTGTGACTAGACTATAACTTACGAGGAAAAAAGAGATTATTAACTGGAATTTTTTTATGTGAAAAGTGAAATGAGAGTAAAAAAACGTAACATAACTCCGCATTTTAAGTTAGATACACGAGAGGGGACCAAACACTACTCATAAGAATTTAAGATGCAATATAAAGCTAATATATGCCATACTTATGAAATTATAAGTAAAGGACCTTGTACCTAAAAAGAAAATAAAAAAGAAAATTAAATGTTTTCCCATTTTTCTATGCATCATGACCTGTGACCACACAAATAAAATCGAGACCAGTGCCTTATCTATTTAACCTTTTTCTTTTGTTCTTTCTTGCCCTTTCTCCTTCCGGTACTGTGCTTTTTTTTCCGGCAAGATACTTTGCTTCCTCTTATTCCGATTATGTCATGGGAAACGTGACTTTTTAGGCCAGAAACGTTTCCCCAAACGTTTCTTAGATATAAATCGACGTATCCCAGTTGATGAAACGTTTCCACTTTTCTCTGGGACGTTTCCTAGGCGTTTCCTCGCGTTTCCCAGCGTTTCCCGTTTTCGAAACGTTTCGGATACGTGATACGGCATCCCGGCGGCGTTTCCGTGTATCCTAGCTGCAGGGTATGCACCTTAATTTTTTGCTTAATTTCTTGGGTATGCACTCTATGGAAAAGGTCACCATGAAAGCCAAAAATCAAAAAAAATTACACTATCACCAGGTTTCATAGGGTATGCACGTGCATACCCTATGGTAAGTGTAGATCCGCCCCTGGTCGTATGTATTGTTAGAATCATTTGTTTGCGCCCATTCAATATCATATCAAAATTTAGAAAAAAAATTATTTATTATGTAGAGTAACAAAGAAACTAATCAATTCACCACATTGATATAATGGTGTGTATTTAAATCATAAGCTATGTATAAAAATGTATAAAAATTTCGTCAATGGAAATGGTCACCACATACATGATGATGGTGCATCTTTATTCTCACGTTTCATACAAAGAGAAATTGCATATAAACTTAAATTATATGACTCATATATATTTAATACTATACGTATTTATATGCAAAACTAATAAAAATATGACATTTTCAAGTGGAGGCCCTCCGAGACCCCTCTGATGATTATGGTTGTCATCTCCCCATTTATAACGGGTTCTACATACTTTCTAGCTTACATCTTGTTTATTTTTATCTGGCACGATTATCTTAAAGTTATTACAGTAGTTTATTTGGATCCATGTGCTAATATATTGTGTATAAGTTCCACGACTTAGCCTAGGTGTGTTATCGGTCGGGTTTATTCGAGTTTTGAATGAGAAATAGTGACCCGCCATCCGACCCTATAAGCTACCAAAAGCTTGATTTTTTTTCCATTTGGGTCATTTCGTAACCGAAAAATCTTTGTGACCCACTTGGGTCACTGATTCGAGAGGTTCTGTCTGATAAACTATCAAACCAATCTAAACTAGTTAAACCAAACCATTCACGTCCCACGTTGAGTACAAGTACTTTTGCTATAGTACTAAACATACACCGTAAGCATATTTTTAGAAACTACTGCAAACAAATGACAGAAAATGAAGTTTAGCCTTCTATTTGTCATCTGCAGTCGAGTAGAACTTTAACGTACTGTATGGGGATAAATTAAACCTTCATTTGACATACATATAATACACTAAAAATAAACAATAAACTGAGTGCATAAATAGTAAACAAACTTCGCCGTATCAAAAATTTGCATTTGCAAAAGCATACATCATTTAATCAACAAATTACCTCTTGGATTCCTATCAAAATTTCAAGCCCATAATCCTATTCATCATCCGAAGAATCGGGTTCCACATCAACAATATCAGGAATCTCATCCATTGGATTGTCATTATCACCTAAGCCAGACATGAAATCTGATACCAGTGTATTACCTTTTGACCCCATATCACCAGTTTCCATTTTGTCAGATGCTTGAAAGTCCACAGTTTTGTGAGATGTGCCAACATATTTCTTTATAGGATTGGTCCATTTGTTTTCAGTGTGATGATTGGAATATGCCATAGTTATGCAGTGATAGGAACGGGGACAATATTATGCAGTAAAATAGAAACTTGTACACGAAATATTTGGAGGGAAAGAAACAAGAAATGTAACTGTTTTATTGATGAGTATATGTCTGATAATACAAAGGGGGCGTTTGGTTCGCCGTTTTTTGGCGGTTTTCGTTGGTTTGTATTTCGTTGGTTTTTAAAGACGGTGTTTGGTTGACGGTCAACCGGGTTTTAAATCGTTGACCAAAAAAATGAGGTTTAAGAAACCACTCATGGAGGGTGGTTTTCGATGGTTTTCATGGTTTGGACCTTTTTTTTTTTTTTTTTTTTTTTTTTGAAAACTTTTTATAAACTTCTTTATAAATTTTTAATAAATTTTTTATAAATTTTTTATATTTTTTATAAACTTTTTTACAAACTTTTTTATAAAGTTTTTATAATTTTTATAAACTTTTTATAAATTTTTATAAACTTTTTATAATTTTTTATAAACTTTTTTATATTTTTTTTATAAACTTTTTTATATATTTTTTAAATTTGATTTTGTGTCAACCAAACATGCTTTCGAATTTTTAACCCCACCATTTGAAACACCTCCATGTTAAAAATACTCCAGGTTTTTAAATCCACGTTTTTAAAAAAAGTGAACCAAACGCCCCCAAAGACTATTTATAAGTTGTGAACAAGCATGTCCAAGGGATGTGATGGTACATAATTGGACCAATAGGGACACACCCTTTCATGAGAAACTGTCACAACGAATTCTAACAATAATAACTATTTGTAACTGTCAAATATGTCAGGTTGGCTATCCTAAGTGTTCAACCTTATTGGTTGAAAATAGATGTATGATATACATGATATAATACATAGTATAAAACTGTCTTAGTGTAACTTAGGGATGAGGGCATTTGGACTTATAATTTCCAATACACTCCCCTAAGTTCAAATGCTTGCAATCTTCTGTCTTTGAAGTGGTTAGATGATAGTAAAATCATCATGGTTGTCTTTGTCTTCCATCTTCCCTTCCTCTTTACTTGTTTCTCCTCCTTGATAATTGCTGAAATGAAAAGGTTGGCTGTTGTCTTTGAGATCTTCAAGTTTTATCACAAAATGTTCAATCTTTTTGTCCCAATGAGTGTTCAATGCAGTGGGTTGAGTCACAAGATCTTCACGACCATCATGGCATTTTCCTTTGCCTTTGAAAACAGGTTCATCTGCTTCATAATGTGACACCCTTGCTGTGTTATAGTAACAACTAAAAACACTCAAATATTGATTGTAACAAATTTTTATCTCAAGACCATTTTTCTTCTGTAAGCCAAAGATCTCAGCAATATAAGGGAAGTCATTTGAGAAATCCATACTGAGGTATCCCCCACGTGTCTCAACAAGTTTGTGGAGATCCATTAAATGGATCTCCTTCCCATGTATTGTGGGTGGTAAGGGCCCTGGTATTTCCTTTTTAAGACGGACAGTGAAAAACCACCTATAGACTTTCATGAACTTTTCTCTGAATTTATCCCATTCCTGACTAACTATTTTATCATTTTTAATTAAATCTAGGAATGAAATATAATCATTAAAAGAGTTTATAGGAGTTGGAAGATGTACACCTTTCACAATAACATAATCACTATCTTGTGATTTGTTGTCTGCAGCAGTTGATTTTAATGGACACATGTAGTCCATATGTCCCTTTTCTTCACAAATATTGCATGTGTGTGAGAGGCTACTGCAGTTTGTTGGTGTATCTTCTTGTCTTTGTTCTGAGAGTCTTCATCAAGCATTCTGAAATAACTCTTCATGTATGCATTCTCCTTATGGTTCATCTTGTTGTGATCAAAAGAACAATCTGATGGCTTGAGGAACATTGGAATAGGCTTGCACCTATTTCCATTAAAGGTAAGTTCCAAGCCTTGAGCCTCCAACTGCCTTGTAGAGAGAATATTCAGGGATACATCTGGTGTGTAGTACACACCAGGGATGATGTAAATCTCTGATCCAAACTTGATTTGTATCTCTCCAATGCCATGCACAAACATGGATTTCTTTTGGTCTTCAATTTTCTCAACTGAGAATTTCTCTTTTAATTTAGAGAATAAATTCATGTTAGAGCAGACATGTTTGTTTAATTTGTTGCTCACATACCAGATTTGGTTCCATCCTTGTTTATCAGTTCCCTCCACCATGAAATCTGTGGATAAATGGATGAACTCAGGATATGTAATCTGAATTTGTGGAGAATTGGTGATGATTCCATGGCCTTCATCTTCTGTGAGGCTATCTCCTTTTGGACAATTTCTTGCTATGTGTCCTTTTAGCCTACACTTAAAACAGATGTAATCCTTGTGTCTTTCAAGAGTTTCCTTCTTTTGTGTTAACTTGTTGTTATACACATGGATCTCCTCCAGTTTCCTTTTAAGCATGTCCTTGCAGTCTTTTGACAGTTGTTTAATGCAATTGCCAATTGTTGCTTCATTTCTTCTTTTGATCTGTCTTTGTATAAGTTCCTGATGATATCTGTTGTTACTGAACTTCCCAGGTCTTGTGCTCTGATGCCAAATGTGAGATGTGCCAACAGATTTCTTCATAGGATTGGTCCATTTGTTTTCAGTGTGATGATCGGAATATGCCATAGTTATGCAGTGATAGGAATGGGGACAATGTTATGCAGTAAAATAGAAACTTGTACACGAAATATTTGGAGGGAAAGAAACAAGAAATGTAACTGTTTTATTGATGATTATATGTTTGATAATACAAATACTATTTATAAGTTGTGAACAGGCATGTCCAAGGGATGTGATGGTTCAGAATTGGACCAATAGGGACACACCCTTTCATGAGAAACTGTCACACATAATTCTAAGAATAATAACTGTTTGTAACTGTCAAATATCATAGGTTGGCTATCCTAAGTATTCAACCTTGTTGGTTGAAAATAGATGTCTGATATACATGATATAATACATAGTATAAAACTGTCTTAGTGTAACTTAGGGATGAGAGCATTTGGACTTATAATTTCCAATAAGTTTGACTGAGAACTTCAGACTGCTTACTAATTATTTCAAGTGGCTGTGTCTCTACCATAATCCCCTTCCCTTTATCTTCATGCGTTACTTTTTCGCTAGAAGGGCCTTCAATAGAAACAAGTTTTTCTGATAACGGCGGTGTTACTTCATTGGTGGTTGTGTTATTTGGTTCTTAGATTAGTATCAATAATACTGTAACAACAACATAATCAAAACCGCGTAAATCATCAATTACCGTTTCAGACCAACGAAAAATGCCACAAACAAAACATCCTAAAAAAACAGAATTAAACCTTTTAACATATTTAATCACCAAAACAACAAATTATTCCGTTAAAACCATATAAAAAGTGATTTTTACTTTGCTACATCTAACATAAGGCTAAGCGTAATTTTTTCACCTTAACGACTTACAGATCTTATCTTATTCGTGTAATGGAATATAAATTATGTTTTGATACATATAAATATACTTCAATTACCTTGTGTATGTACATTGATGCTATATAGTCATTGAAGATATGATATAATAGATGAAAAACCAATAAGTAGAAGAATGTTGCTAATAAAGCATTAGTAAAGGGAGTTAATTAGTTTTTGTAGCAGAAAATTTTACTCGGCTCTTTTATTATATCATGCGGATGATGTGGTGATCCATGACTCTGTCTTTAAATCGAGTGACAATTCAAAATACAAATAAAAACTTTTCTCATTTCACAATGTCTAAGAAAACTCCCAAATCCCGATTGCAACAAACCGTTCCACATTTAACATCGGATCCGAATTTTCGTTTAACCGGTGTATCACCAATCGTTAATTTTCCACCAGCCAGTTTTGATTATCAGTCACGACTACCTCAACCACGACAAAATCGAAACATGTTTTATCATAATCGTCCATTCAACTCACCATCTCATAACAACAATCAACCTATTTTCCAATCACCAAACTGGTTGTATCGTCCAACTATGGATTTGTCGATGTCTTCTCAATCAAATTGTTAACCGTATTATCCGATTAACCGCTTTACTCTTGATATGGATTTTGAAGAGCAATTATTCAATAATCCGAATTTTTATGTGGGAACTGTTTCGGGTCAAGCTTATCCGACTCAAGATTATTATATGGGTCAAGCTTCGGGGCACGGTTCGGGTCAAGCTTATTCGACTCAAGATTATTCTATGGTGTGAAAAACTAGAAGGGGGGTTGAATAGTTTTACCGATAAACTATTTAGATCGACTTATGTCAATCTATTTAATGTGTGTGTTGGATATTGATAGATAAGCATATAAATAAGTAATGCAAATATAAAGAGTAAGGAATACAAAACCATGACGCGAGTATTTATAGTAGTTCGGCTACAAGGACACCTTCCTTGCCCTACTCCACTCCCCGAGTCACCTACTCGAGAGTTCGTAAGCACTACACAACACAAACTCCTTGTGGCGGAGAAGCCTTCACAACGTTGCCTACTCTTTATCCGGTACAAGGCTAGATACCGGGTTCTTCCACGAGGTAGAACCAAACCTATCACAACGTCGCCTACACTTATTAGGTACAAGGCTAGATACCGAGTTCCATTACAAAGGAGGAACTACCACCCAACACTACACAACTAACCCCAAAGGAGATCCACTCCTTATTACAACATCATCAAGGATATCAATATCCTTTGACCCAAACTATCTATGTTGTACATCGATGCACCATATCGATTGTACACCCTAAGCACCTTTCACTAATGCCTTTGACTCGATCCTTCAACACCTTTCACTAATGCCTTCGACACGGACCTTCAGAACCTTTCACTATTGCCTTCATCACAACACTTCTAGGAGGGAGGAAAGAACTATCAACAAGAGAACTTCAGTAGTCTTGATGATGACGAAGCTTGGCAACTCATGGACTTGAGCTTGCTCGAGTTCAAGAGGTGGTGATCTCGCCTTTAAGAGGAACCTAGAGAATCACACAAACACAAAACTACATAGAAAGATCCTTTGGATATGAGGTTAGAGAGTTTACAATACTAAGAGAAAGTATGTGTGGAAGAGGCAAGTTACAATGAAGAAATGACTCACTATTTATAGGCAAAAACCTCTACTGTTCCCCGGATCCCACGGATCCCTTACTTGAGGGATCCGTCCAGTGTATTCCTGGGGATCCGCCAGACGCTCCTCCTATTTGGGTTATGGGTCATGGATCATGTGTCATGGGTTATGGACTTTGGCTCATGGGTATCCAAATAGATACAATCTATCTAGACATTGGATCATGGGTATGGTTTAGGTCCATGGGTCATGGATAATACCCAATATGACTTCATGCATGATGTCATGCAATGGGTCATGGGTTATGGATCAAACTCCATGGGTATGGGTCATGGACTTTGGGTTTTACCCAACTACATTCAATGTATCTAGTCAATGGGTCAAGTACTTAGATTTTTACCCATTACATTACCCATTCCAATATATACTAAGGGCCCGTTTGGTTGGGGTGTATGGGTATGGTTCTATGACTTTGAAAGTTATTAATGTTGTTTGGTTGGTTATGGGACCCATCACAATGGAATGATGATACCCAAATGTAAAGGTTTCCTCATATACTATGTGTGTGGGTGGTTTCTTCATACCCTCCATTATCATTCCACTCTATACCAACACCCATACCCATTGTGATTCATAGCGACAAACCAAACGCACCCTAAGTATATATAAGTACATGTCCATATTATGTAAACACTAGTTGTTATACATATGCATTTCTATAAAATGTAAACACTATTACTAGTTTAGTGTTTTATATGAAAAATGTAAGTGTGTTAGTAAACTATTGGCTCAAACTATTTACGTATTTTATTTGTTTCGTTAAAATGATTTTACGTTTGTTATCGACAAAACCTTAGAAAATCGTAAAATATAAATAAACGTTTTTACGGCTTATTTGTATTAACAATCTCCCCCTTTTTGTTGATGATAAAACTTAAGATTATTTTAAGGAAAACTAAAATTCGTAAAAGTTTGAATTGGAGTTTTTACTCTCTTCTCCCCCTTTTTGTCGAAACAAAAAGAGCATCGAAAAGAAACTAACACATAGTTTGAAGAAAAACATGCGAAAAGTAACAATATGAAAAATAGAGAGTAAGAGAAGAGAAGAATTCTCATCTTAGCCCCCCCTTGACGGGTGCTTCCCTTTGTTGAGGGCATCAAGTAATTAGGAAAACTAAACGAGTGTTTTGCAATTTTGTTTGCAAATGGCTTCGTTTTTTTACGAACATGCTCCCCCTTGACGAGTGCTCCTTTGTGAGGAGGACGTCAAGTAGTAATGTAATCCTATGTGAAAGTATTGCAAATGATTTTGCAATTGTTTTGCTTTGACAAGAAACTCCCCTTAGCTAAGGGTGTCAAAGTCTTCATGTGTATATTGAAAATCTACAAAACAAAGGTTAAAAAACAAGTATATGATGCATAATTTCCTGTAAATAAGACTCAAATTAGTAAGAAAATTTGTTTTCGTTGTACGGAACCCACGGTTCCTCCATGGGAGGGATCCGTCTAGGCCAAAGTGAGGGATCCGTAACCTGCATTCTCAATTCAGCAATGTGGATGTAAAATGTGATGTTAACATCAAAATGAGTTATGTATTAAGGCACAAAACATATTCTCAAGACAATATGGCATATAACATGTAATTTCATTCAATAAAAACACGAGAAATGATATGCATATCTCTAAAACTAAGAGAATGACAAAAACATGTAATACAATTTCTAATAATTCTAAGAAGTGCCGAAAACCTAAAAAACATCAATGTGCTTGTAATCTAAGGATGAGTAGACTTATTGATTTGGTCCAATTGTTCAAGGAGATGATTAAACATGAAATGAAACTCATTTCGTACTTCTTGAACAAGTCCTTGGGTAAGTGGACAATTAGAGCAATTATTGTCATGAATAGGAAACGGAGGAGGTGGAATGTTTTGAGGAGGCTCTTAATGATCTGTAACCTAGTTTTTTGTATTCTATCATGCAAATGTTTATAAAACAACAAGGGTGAAGGCTGAATATACGTAACAAACTTTCTCAAATTTACCGATATACGTAACATACTTATTTTAATATTAACATACGTAATATACTTTCAAATACTCACCAATATACGTAATATTGACAGGTTACCAAGTTTTAAAGTTACAACATGGTCCCTGTCATTTGCATTCACTTTCACCGTTAGTCATTTGACATTTTTTTACTTAAAAAAATTACGATTCTGATCCTTGTAGTTTGCTTTGACTTTCACCATTAGTACTTTGTCTTTCATCTTTTTATATCGTTTTACACGTTTTATACACATTTTTACATGTTTTATACACGTTTTTACACGTTTTGTATCGTTTTTATACATTTTATACACGTTGTTTACATTTTTATACATGTTTTATACACGTTTTATGTACGTTTATACACATTTTTACATGTTATTATACATTTTTACACGGTTTATGTACGTTTTTTACACGTTTTTATATCGTTTTTACATGTTTTATACACGTTTTATATCGTTTTTACGATTTTACGACGGTTTTCAAAAACATTTTCTAAACGTGTATAAAAATGTGTATAAAAACGTGCATAAAAACGTGTAAAAATGTATAAAAAAACTATAAAACCGTGTATAAAAAAGTGCATAAAATCGTGTAAAAAACGCATATAAAATATGTGTAAAAAACATATAAAAACGTGTAAAAAACGTGTAAATAAACATATATAAAAACGTGTAAGAAAACGTATATAAAACCGTGTATAGAAACGTGCATAAATTCGTGTAAAAAACATATATAAAAACGTGAATAAAAACGTGTATAAAAACGTGTAAAAACGTATAGAAAACGGTACATAAAACCGTGTATAAAAACGTGGAAAAAAACGTACATAAAAACGTGTATAAAAACATTTATAAAAATGTGTAAACAACGTGTATAAAAATATGTAAAAAAACGTATATAAAAACGTGTGTAAAAAACGTGTATAAAAGCATGTAAAAAAATGTGTATAAAAACGTGTAAAAAACGTATATAAAAAAGATGAAAGACAAAGGACTAATGGTGAAAGTCAAAGCAAACTACAAGGACCGTTACTGTAATTTTTTTAAGTGAAAAAATATCAAATGACTAACGGTGAAAGTGAATGCAAACGACAGGGACCAATGTTGTAACTTTAAAACTTGGTAACATGTCAATATTACGTATATTGGTGAGTATTTGAAAGTAAATTACGTATGTTAATAATAAAATAAGTATGTTACGTATATCGGTAAATTTGAGAAAGTTTGTTACGTATATTCAGCCTTCTCCCAAACAACAAACAACATTATTTGATTCAAATTCAGAGTTTTCTGTCGCAGATTTAGATTTAGAGTTTCTTAATAGACAAACGACACCTAAATGTTTAGGTCACGGAATAACAACAAACTTTTTTCAAAGATTTGTTTTGATATGTGAACTATAAAAAAATATCACTAAATGCAAGGAACTTCATAAAGTGTTTTAATATGTGCATCTCGATTTGTTGTCATACCAAAAAAAAAATAATAAAAATAAAAAAACTGACACCTGTCACTATATTTAACGTGACAACACATCAAAATGTGCATATTATAACATTTTATGAAAGCTCGTTACATTTAATGATATTTTTTTATAGTTCACGTATCAATACGAAATTTTGGAAAAAATTTGTTGCTATTTTGTAAAGTAAACACATTAACTAATAGATAATCTCCCCACATATATAATAGAGGAACATGCCAAGTCACAAATGCCACTTGGCACCCTTAAATGCCATGTTGGCACCATTTAATTAGCTGGCAATGCCACCTATTTTATCAACACACTCTTTCAACGAGATCTGCACAAAGAACACACGCCACCACAAGCAAACTCCTTCCCCTGATCTTCAGCTACACAATCAATTCCATTGCCAAAAATTCACCAACACAATCGGTTCATTCTATCAATATGCGCCTCCCACCTTTCTTTTCTCATCATCATTATGTGTTCTAAACTCACATAATTCAAACCCTAATTTTAAATCAATTCAAATCATCAATCCCGTCCGATTAATCTCACGTTAATTGTCACAAATTGACGGTAATTTCACGAATCTGTGAAAAATTAGGGTTTTTGAGCGATTTTTGTGGATTTTGGAAATTTGGGGAATTTTTTTAGGGTTTTTTTAGGGGATCAAATATGTTCGCATGGTATGTATTGTCAATTGTTCTGACTTTTGATATATGTGGTAAGTACTAACTGAATTTAGTTTTGGTTAATTTATGATGATCACGATTATGTTATTTAGGTTTTCAGTTTGATAAATGATCTATGCAATAAACATATAAATCATAACAAGATTATCTATTTTTCTCATGCATTTGGGACATGATACTCATTGACTACAATAGTTGGGCCGGTTAGGCATTTGTGTCAGCCTTCATATCAATGTTACCATGTTTTAAGTTTCAGTTTATCAAGTTTTTATGATGTTAATTGATCATTTATTTTGTTCATGGTCGATGCAGGTGAACTGTGGACAAAAAGATGGATAAAAAAAGCAAGAATCTCATTGATAGCTATATTTAAGAGGTAAATTGTTTAGAACTAATCGAACTAATCTTCAGTGGAACCCAGTTTTTGCCAATAAAGTTTAAAGTTTTAGATATTGTTCTACATATAATTAACCTGCCCTTTTTACAAATTGAGTTGAAACATAAGATCGCGTTATTTGTTCATCAATTGATTATGTTTGTGTAATTATTTGTTCATCAATTGTTTACATTATTTTTTCATCAATTTACTACTTTTTGTAGGTAAAATACTTTGTGTTATTTGTTCATCAATTGATCATGTTTGTGTCTAGGGTGTTTGGGATGCCTATCCAAACTGCTTATCTGATTCTATGTTAGTGAAATAAGCTTCTTCAAATAAACAACTTGGAATGAAATTTAAAATATACACAATAGCTTATATAAACAGATAAATAAACAGTTCAATAACAACCCAAACAGCCCCTTAATCTATTGGCCAGAACTTAAAAAGAATTGACATCGAAATTCAATTTTGTTGCTTTATAATTATGGTGTATGACATGATTTGCAGGAAACGCTCTCGTGGGTCGAGGAGAAAGATTGTGCATAGCAAGGAATAGAGCATCACAGGAAGCACGTCAGTCGAGTCTTAATTATACGTATGGGTTTGGCGGAGTTTATTGTGTCAGTTTTCAGCATGGTTCAAACTATCCAGCAGCCCTTAAGAATCATGCTTCGTATACCTTTAACAATTATTACCAAAAGAACCCGGTCTCAACCAGTTGTGATTTTAGAGGAGCAGTTGTAACAACCACCAATCCAAGTAAGACAATTTAAAGTTATACTTTTCTTTTTTAACATTGTGTTCGGTCCTTGGATTTAAATTTTGAAACTGGTTATTGTAACTTGAAGTCACAATTATCAACTCTAATGTTTGGATAAAGTATCATGCTTTGGATTATCTTTAAATTTTAGGCCAAATAATCGTCTTTTGTATATCCGGACTAATTATCTTAGGGAAATAACCGGTGTTCATATTGATATTTCAGTTGGGTCCAAGGACTAAATTCTTATCGATACCCAAGTTACTTTCTTTTTGGTAACTTGATTGTACCCTTTTTTTATTGTGTTTTTAGTTTACTACACTATGGTATAGGGGTTGTTTGGGATTGCTTGCTTAAACACTTTCTTTCAAAGTGGTTGTTTTGGATTGCGTTAAAATGAGTTTCAAAAAGATACATGCTGATATTTGTTAATTAACATGATATTTTACTGTAGTATGTTGTGATTATTGGTAGAAGTGTGAGATTGCGTTGTGATTGTAAGTATTAGTAATACTGAATGTTTTGCGATTAACAATACTACTGTGGAAAGTTGGTGTATTAATATTTGTTGCGATCAGTAGTACGGAAGGTAAAAATATATGTTGAGATAGTCAATACAATTGTGAAAATGAATTGATATTTTGACTGATCATGTGCGAAATATCCTATAATTTTCCAAAACAAAGCACTGTACTGGGTTACTTATGTGTATTGTTTCGGTTTGAGGCTAATACCAGATTCTCGGGGGAATCAAAAGGACAAAAGCACAGGGCGGTGAGACTCAAAATTCAGAGAGTGAATCCATAGCTCAAGGAGGTACAGGCCTGCAGGGGTCAGCTTCTTGCAAAACATGTGGCTTTGAACAGGGATGGTTAAGTGAGGTTCATGCTCAAGTAGCCCAGATCACTAGAAATACAGTCTATCCTGCTAGCCAAGGAAAAACTTTGTCAAATCACTTTGTGTATAGTGATTCATGTGGTAAGTTATAATCCCTCTTTTTGTTTTGTTCTAGGAGACCGGTCAATCAGTCTGTTAGTAAATATGTGTGTTATCATGATCGCTTAACTCTCTATCCGTGATATGCATGTATTTGGGATGTTTGGATGTTTGTTTGCAAAATTGCATATTTGTGATAGTTTCTTATCTTAGAATACAGATAGAATCCAAGTAAGCATCTTTCTTGCTACATCATGAGCTTCTCAACCTACTGGAGGAGTGATGACCGAATATGGCACTGATTCACCCATTGAACATCTTCCCTCACCTGATGATGTTGTAAGATCTCTGTCTCTTCCATATCTAATACCCACTATTAGGCCCTGGTTCATAAAATAGGTATGTCTAACAATGTTTCAAATTAACCATTGTTTCAAAGAAACCGTGTTTTAATGTTTGTAAAGTATACTGGTAATACTAATTTAAGACAAAACAAAACATTTTTGTGGTCTGGATCAAGCAATATCAGTTTTGTTATTGTTTTTAATAAGCAGATTAGGGTAGCTTATTTTGAAGTTGTTCTTTGTTTACATTTTATGAAGTAAATTATGAATGCATCAAAGCAAATGACGACTTAACACCAGAACATCACAGGTTTAAATCATTCACAACTTGATGTACATGACCTGGTCTTTATTTGGTTTTATCGTATCACAAGTTTAAATCATTATAGTTGGTTGTTTCTGACATAACAATGAAACTTTTGATTATTTGGTTAGGCGTATTGTAACTAAAAGTTATATTATTTGGTGAGAAAATCTTAACATATTTGAGATGTAGTTGATGTCAAGTTCGCAGTAGATAAACCTGGAACTGATTATTGACGACTTTAAGCGCAATGCCAAACACCCCCTTTAATCTGTTTAAGTACCAAACTGAAAAATGTTACAAAATGCAGATTTGCTTGCTGGATTAACTAGGACAATATAGCACCCACTGTTGACTCATATATATTTCAATAGTATATGACTATTGTATGAATTTAAAATGTACATAAATTATATCCCAATGTGATTCTGCGATTTGTTCATCCGCAAATAAGATTTTTTTCTGAAAATACGACTCTTTAAGTCCATGAAATATTTGTTACTGTGATGATTTGCACAAGTGATATTAAGCAGCACAATGCATGTTAGCATATGGCGTATCATCATGTTCAGATGTTCATATAGTTATCTTTAATTATTATAGTTTGCTCTAAATCCTTGAAGGTATGATGCGTGGAAAAGAATGACTGTATAATCATGGTGCGTTCAGATACAATGTCATTTAAGAGACATCATGCCACCACCCATTGTCCTTCTGGCTAGGTTTGATATTTTGTCCATTTTGTCTGTCATAAGTTACCGCTATTTATAATAGGTTTTCTAATAATATATATTTAGATCTCAGTTTAAAGGTTCTACAACATGGTTCTTGGTCGAGGATCGATTTCAATAGAGAAAACTATGCGCGTAATGAAAGTGATAGAGTGCATCTTTCTTCAAGTAACCCAGGGATCCAACATTTTATAAACGGACATGGACACAAAGATACTGAATCTCTTCAAACTCAGGAAAAACCATCAATAACAAGTTTTATCAACATAGGTGCTACTATGCAAGTTGATTTGCACATTCATTCCTTGATTCTCTAAGTACCCTTTTGGGCAAAAAAACTAAAAAACAATGTGTCTTTAGCGTCGGGAAGTGAGTTTTTAGGTACCCTTTTGGAGAAAAACCTAAAGGAACTAACTGCAATGAGTTTCACTTCTATTTACATATTAAGAACCGAAAAGAACCGAAAAACCGTACCGGTACCGCGTAATCTCAGACCTTTACACTATTTTTGAGGGGTTAATTAGCCGTAATGTTCACTAAGAAGGAAATGTTTTGTTTACAATTTGTAAGTTATTTACCACTGGTAAATAAGTCATAATGTGTATGGCCACTTCCGGTTTCAAAAATGTTGAAACGAGTAAATGATGGAGATGGTAATTGTGGCATTCCATCCTGAATCAATAGTGATTACCAACTTCGAAGCCTTTATAATTCTTTAAGAATTGGTAAATCCATACAATGTTCTGTTGAGTTTAACATTATTAGATTATCTGTTTCTTTTGACTTTTTAGGACAGATGGGCAATAAGTTAACCAGTGACAAATTCAGTAAAACCACTGATAAATGGTCTCTTTGATCCATTTCTTCTGTAGCTATGTGATAACGCTACAAGCGTCGTTCGGGGTCAAAGGAAATTCCTTTTCTTCGTGCAAGTTTTATAACACCTGTCACAATTCGCAAATTCCGGTCATTTCTTAAACTCAATATTCATCATATTAGTTCATTCATGACAATTCATTTCACATTAATCGCGTAAATTTTATATTAAATAAACGTTATCGCGTGAGTTATTATTTTGAGCATTTAATCCGTTACTTTCAAAATGATCCCGACATATTTTTAAACTTACATTTAGTTTATAAAACTATATTTTGACTTTACCTAGTGTTTTAAATTTATTTTGTATATAAATCGTTAAATTTATATTATACGACGTTTTTCTTAAAAACTACACGACAATTTTATATCACTCAAATTTCACAAGAAATGTATTTTTACAATTTTATAACTACAATATACTTTAATTTGATTCCTAAAACTTATTTTAATCCATATGACTTTAACTTCACATCTATGTACAAGTTACATTTTCCTACATTTATATTATTTACTTACACAAGTTTATAAAAAAAAAATATATATATTTTGTGGACATACCTCCCCCAAAACCGGTTCTAGGGGGAGAGTATGCATTTATTGTTGGTCACTTTTCTTCTTTGATTGTATAAAACCACACTTCATCTCCATTTCACTTCATTTCATCAATAATTCATCAAGTAGTCAAGTAAACTTTTCTCCCCTTTGTTTCTTCTTCATCAAACCGGCCACATAGAGGGTCTTCAAGGGATCATCATTTTTTTTCTCTCAAGCACAAGTATAACAATCTAGATAATACTCTTGTTAAGATTTTGAAATAAAAATCTAGAGTATTTAGGTTTAACCTTGTTCCTTGCACCTCATCATAGTACTTGTAAGCATGTTCTTTCATTTTCATGTTTCCATATTCATTTCATACTCATCTTATCATTTTGAGCAAAAACATGCAAGACTTATGTTGATTTATACCATTTTTCATGATTTTTAGAGTTATATATATATGGTCATCCTCTAATTATCCCCTTGGTATACTTTGGTCTTGATGATTTCTAGGAACCCATGACACCCTAAGAAGGTGTATGGTAGGATTAGATTAGCTTTGGAGTTGATTTGAAGGGATTGGAATAGGTTTTGTCCGAGAAAAACTATTTTCGATAACTATAAAAAGTGGTCTGTCCTTGTTTTGATTTTCTGGAAAAACCGACAGTAGGTACGAAATTTTGGCCTTGATATTTAGAAAATATACTTTAAAACGAATCCGTGGCCGCTTGAACGGATTAAAACGGAGTTATAACGAAGAAGTTATGAATTTTTCAAGTTTGACGCCGAAATATATAATTTTCTGAAATTTCAGCATACCATTTTTATCTTGTACGAGTCAAAAACGAGCCTTAAGCTTCACAAATTATTTCGAATTATCAAAAATATATTAGTATACTTGATCGGCTAAGGACGATTATACGTGAAAACGGATTTGAAACGACAAAGATATGCACGTTTTCATAAAATTGCCAGAATTATTATTTTCTAAAACTATATTAATTTACGATACAAGTGTTACGGTGGTAAACGACCATGTTTGAGGTCGTTTTAACCATGATGTGGAACTTTTGTAACGAAATGTCTTCTAATAAAATTAAGATCACCGAGCATATTTTCTAAAACGACAAACTGCTTGTAAAGCGGAATTGTAATAAATTATTTATGGTTGTCTAAACTTGGCGAAACTCACTTTTTGAACTACAATTTGACAAAATCACCATCTCTAACCCTTATTATCTTTATGTTCGAGACCTTTTGACGAAAACTTCGAATCGAAACTTCTAGATTTCGATACAAACTTTCCAAAACCGTCGAGTTCGTTCTCAACAAGTTTACGTACCCCATTTTACGACTAGTTCTCCAAAGCCATTTTTGTTAATTTCATGAAATTTCCAACGACATTGTTTTGCGACGAAAAGTGATAATTTCACCATAAATCATTATAAAACCATTGTAGGATGACATTTTGACGTAAATACTTGTAAAGTCATTTTTGAAGGGTCAAGACGTCAAAAGTGTATTTTTCGACGATAAGTAACATTTTTCAAAAACTCGCTAATGGTATAAATAACATACGAAATGCATGCATAACATTACATTGCAACTCATTGCATATCATATCATTCGTAATAGGTCCCGGTTAACACATCACATTATACCTCGGTGTACCCACTCTTGTCATCATTCCGGTTCTGGGTGAGTAATCACAAACCCTTTTTCCGCTTTTACTATATTTTGGGGCGAAATGCATGAACCTTACTTGAGCTAAATTGTTTACTACTTTTATTAACTAGTTTGACTAGAACTTGTGAACTCGAATCAAATCCTTGAACTTAATTACGAACCTATTACTTATTTGAACTTATTGAACCGTACATGCTATGACCCTAAAAGTCTCGCCTTATTGGTGGAGCGTTCTCAATAATTCTCGCCTAGGTGGTCGAGTGACAAAGGAGTCTCCCTTGTTGGAGCAGTACAAAGTCTCCCTGCTCGAGCATCACTATAAAGTCTCCCATGTTCGAGCATCAACTTAAAGCCTCCCGGTCCGGAGCAAAATGTCTCCCTATGGAACAGAGCATTTTCAATTTAAGTCTCCCTGCTCGAGCAAAGGCAAAGTCTCCCATGTTCGAGCATCACTATAAAGTCTCGCCTTATTGGTGGAGCGTTCTCAATAATTCTCGCCAGGTGGTCGAGTGACAAAGGAGTCTCCCTTGTTGGAGCAAAGGCAAAGTCTCCCATGTTCGGAGCATCCCCGAATGATTATATACGTGGTGCAATATTGTGAACTATTATGGCCGTTTATACTTGACTATTAGACATACTACTTTTGGCAGTGGGTTGTGAACACACAGGTTGCAAGTTTTGTATGGGCGGAACTTGGAACTGAGTGGATTTACAATGCCTTTGCTTTGCGGACCATTTTCGTCGACTGAAAGCTTTGATTATTTCTTGCGAGTTTTCCTATTTTGTTAAGCGTGTTTACTCACCAACTATTTTCATAGTTGACCCGTTTTTCTCTCATGCATTTCAGGTGATCGTTAGTAAGCTCTTTCTACCAAGTCTTGCATAATGAAGTTTTCACTTGTCAATATAAATCATTATGTATAAAACATAATATTTTGGAATCTAAGCTTTGTAATATATTCACGATGTCGGCTAAACTAGTATTGTAATGGTGTAATATTTCTTTTAATATTAATGTTGGTATGTTCTATTATCTTGTGCTTATGTTCCTTCCGTTACACCTCGTGTTTCGCCTCCGGCGAGTGTGACAACACCCTAGGCGATGAACCTAATCGTTGTAGTGTAGTATTAGGGTAAGCCACGGGTATTGATATCGTTCTCTAGGGAATAGGAATGCTAGTGAGAAGTTACTATGCTAAGGTTGGGGTTGAGGAAGATTATTTTTATGTTTTATGTTTTTAGGAAATAGAAAGGTACGAATCTCGGGGTTTGGATTTAGGGGTTGGTATTTCTACCGATTACTCTACTTATCTAATTATCTAATCTAAGGTGTATGTAGTCTATGTCTAATTATTGTGTGCTCGTATGATAGTTTAAAGATGTGTTCACTTAGGTTTTATTACTCCTTAATTATCTCCTATTGATGGTTGAATTGTCACGTCCTTATTCTTAATCGCGTTGTGTGTCTAAAGTCGTAGGGTATGCGTTTATCCCTAACTCTTTGAACTTACCAAAGGGTCTAGTCTACAAAACCCTCTAGGGATTATAAACTCTAACTCTAAGGCACTCTTTGGATGATTTAGCCTACAACCGCTCTAAGTGCTATAGCCTAAGGTTCACAAATATTAATCAAGCATTAATTACACAACGAATGACATATCGCATTGCTAGATCATTAATCAATTAAGATAAGAGACAACCAATCAATATTTAATAATTAAGTTTCATATTCCCTAAGCAAACACACAAGTAAATTAGCCGGACACGGAGAACATGCAAACATACACACAAATAATTGAAGACATAATTGAATTAATGAAGTAAAACACTTATCTTGATGTAAGTTAGGGTTTGGAACCGTAAAATACCGTATAAGACACCTTGGTTCGGTTTAGGTTTTACTCCAAAAGACTACACCCAAATACCGAAAAATTCGGATTCTATATATAAGATTACATATGCGACGGCGTCACCTTATGATTTGTGACGCCGCGGTCGCCGTCATTAGGGTTTCGTCTTGGCCACGTTAGTCTTGCGACGACGTCACCTTGTGCTTGTGACGCCGTCTCTTGACTTTCGGCGCCGTCGGATCAAATCTAGGTCGTGCGAGTTGCGACGGCCTACTCTTTTAAAGCGACACCGCTACTGAAAATAAGAAATTTGGCTTCGTGTCGTCATTAAAATGCTCCGACGGTGTCGCGGCTTAAGCGATGACGCCACACTTGTATTTCAAAGACTTGAGTGTCTCGATTCTTGACTTTGGCAATTTTCTTCAGATATCCGCGCTTTTCGTCCAAATAAGTGCCATTACAACAATTTGCCTTCAAGAGACCTAAAAAGTGAAAAGGAACGATATTAAGTAATAACGGATACAAAGGTGATCAAATAAGGGCTTAAACGACCCCTCAAAAAGGTACATTTTAAAACCTTATCAAATATCCTTACACTTGGTATTTGCTTGTCCTCAAGCAAATGTGCTTTTAGCCAATTAATTTATAAGTTAGGGGTCATGAAGCATTGGTTTAAAACAATCCACAACACATATAAGCCCGAAAAGTCATAACAAGCACGGAATTACATACTAGCACCTCACATGGGGTGTTTGGATACTCACATCTCTCTTGGGTGTATATGAAATATAACAAGTTGGAAATGGAAGATAAACACTCATTAACCGGTCCTAGTACATAGATTACCATAGGCTTGAGAATAGATCAAACCTCCATCGCTTTGGCGTAAGCACCTAGGAAAGACTATCAAAGAGGTCTTTAAAGGGTTGTAATGTTAGGCTTACGGTAGGGAAACAAAGGGTTTGGTGGGATAGGCTATTTAGTGGTGGCAAGTCAAAAATCTCTTATGTTACAAGCATACGAAGAATGGCGTTGCTAAGCCAAGACTCGACACTCTAAACTCTAGATAACTGAAACAAACAAACATAAATTTAAAGGATAGATGTAGGATGGTAGCCCGTATGTTTTTTTTTTTTTTTTTTTTTTTTTTTTTTTCTATTTTTTCTTTCTCTTTTTCTATTTTTTCGATTTTTTTCATACACTTTTACTCTACCATCCTCTACTGGTAACATCAAAATGATAGGGATTTATAGGCACATCCCTACACTTGAGTTTTATTACTCTAACACTAATTTGACCCGAATTGAAAAGATCAAAACACTTGGGGTGCGTTATTACGCAAATAGGGAATTTAACGTTCCTTCCACTCATTTCATAAACTTTAACTTTTCCCACGAGTCCCAATCGTCCCAAAGCTGTACAAAAGATATGACTCGACTTAGCAACTCATGCAAGCAACTAGATAATTGAATTAAGGGTTTAAGGTGATAACAATAATGCACTAAAAGTGAGTGCATCTTGTTGAAAACACAAAGACCTTGATGATCTTGAGCACTCGTAGATCGTTAGTGTTGCCTATGTAATCATAAGCAAACTAATAGAAAATCTCTACAACTCGTATTCTTTAGCGGAATGTAAATACAAGTCGTTATAACGAAGAACACTTAGATCCTCTATGGATCTTTTATTAATCGAAACTCTATGTTTCAATCGTTATCTATTACATACTATCAAGTTCCTTTTATAGACAAGGAACCCTAAACTATTAATACTCAATCGACTAAGCATGCAAGCATGCATTTAATGGCTAAACACTAAACAATATTGAGCAAGTACAATAATACCCATGCTAACCTCGGTCGAACAAGAATAATGATGGGTTAGCATGTAATTAATAAAGCGCGTGCAGATCCTAGTCGACTTCCACCCTTCAAACAGTAAACACGGCACGACTTTTAAACTTCAAAGATAATCTCTTCTTCAACAGATTACGCTTCTACTTCGCAGAATCCTTCAAGAAGATTGACGGTAGAAGTCCTACTCGCATAATTCCCAACAATCCTCCCTAAACCGGAATTTGACTTGGTTAAGTTCCGTTTCCTAACCTTGATAGATCTTTAGAAACCGCAGACTAGAGGATTGTTTTCAAACATCGAGCAAAGAACCAATAATAATCTCATTTCTATGATGACCAAACTTTGAAACGCCTGTGTCTTTGCAAAGAACAAATGACATAGTGTACATCAAAACTCATGAGTTGCATACTATTCTCATCACATCCGGTGAGTGAACTCTGTGAGAGTGAATCATTGAAACTAATAGATTTGATGTCTCTTTACCAATAGCCATCACTATTGGAGTAGCCAAATGTTTAAGTCCGAAAACTATGGTACATTGATAACCATCGATTTATTAGCAAATCAAAGAACTATCTAAACGGATTTGATGTGTCTTTACCGTAGCCGTTTGCTCGGGACTAGTCAATTCTTAGAATTGGTGAATTGATAACCAAATATGGATTCAGCTTGCCTTTACCACAAGCCATATACTTGTGGGCTAGCCAATTCTTGGATTCCAACAAGGAATATACCATGGTGAATTGATGCCATACAACTCTCAAAGAATTAAGCATGGGTGGTTGCGACCCTATGATTTTGAGCAAATCATTACAATTTATCAACAGATTTGATGTGTCTTTACCAAAGTCGTACCCTTTGGACTAGCTAACTCTTTGATATACACAAGGTATATCGGTGAGTTAAAACCATCAACTATATACAACAAACCCGCAAGAGAAAGTTTTTTTTTTTTTTTTTTTTTTTTTTTAACTAAGAAACTAACAAACAAAACAAAGAAAATAAACAACACAAACGATCGTACATATTACAAAAGACAATGTAGAATACTGCGTTCATGATGAAGATGCGACTTGAGCTTGCGAAGTTGAGCCTTGATCAATCCAACCACTGCTCAATTCGTCTAGTCTTTCATTTCCCACCGGATCCGGAGGAATTTCCAACTTCGACACAACATCCTTTCCATAAGTCTCTTGGACAATGGATACATTCTTTCAAAGAAACATGCGGTGTGATTCCACCCTTTGTCTCAACTACATGCACACGAGGTGGGGATAAAATCTCCGGACTCAACCCGCCATAGATGTGAGTTCTTCCAAATGAAATGCCCTTTACCATTGGGAGATTGAGAGTTAATCGGGACATGAAGATCTCCCAATAAGCACATCCCGTAACCTTGTGGTGCAAGATTGCGGTAATGGTTGGTGACGAGTGTACAAAGTAAGTATATCTCGCCTGTCTACCAAATGGAGTATTTCCTTCAAAAGGTGAACTCCATTGAAGTTTTGTCCAATCGATGAATGACATTCATCTCATCATTTATCGAGACCACTTGACCAACTCATTTTGATATCCTCAGAAAATCGAGAGCGAGATCCTTCTTTAATAAAGGTTGAGTCATCGCCTTTAGGTCCAAAGGAACATGCTTGGGTGATGGCTTATTCTTCGATGCATGAGTCCTCGCTTTTTTCGCATCTTCTCGTAGATGTGTGTTTTCTCTTGGCCATCCTCTTCATCCTTCTACCGGTAAATGGATTTCAAGATGGAATATCTTTGGTTTCTTCATTAACTTCGTAGTAGGACTTGAAGAAGTAGATGTGGATTTAGGTGAGACATCATCACGAAGGGTATGCATTCTTTCAAGCATCTTTCTTGCCTTTTTAGCTTTGACCGTTGCGGTTTTAGCTTCTTTAATCGAACCACCTCCTTACAGATCGGTGATCCCACAGATGGAGCGTGCTTGTACATTAGGTACTTGAGAGGAAATGGTGGTCGGTTCGGCCAGATGAGATCTTTTCATTGAGCTAGTGACTTCAAGAAGCTTCAGCAGATACAACAAGAGGTTCAAGCAGAAGTAACTCGGTCATCTTCCCTAACCAAAGTACCTTCTTTTGCGGCAGCAGATGCCACGTTTGGGTTAGATGAGGGCATAACTAGTGCATCGGGAAACAAATTGATGGTTCGTGAAGGGACCTTGTCGACGAAGGAGTGGCTTGAAGTTGCTTGAAGAAACCATTTGAGAGATCGTCTTTGGTGGAATATCATCAAAATCATCCATTATCTCAACAAACTTGGGTCTTTTGGCCTTTGGTGCAACTTCATTCTCAGCAATTCTTTTGATAGATGGTGTTAAAGCAGAAGAAGAAGTCTTCGTAATCATATTGTACAAGTGAAACAATCTTGCATCAGGTAAAGCCAAGACTTGTGATTGGTGCGAAACCGTCAAGTTATCTCACACAAGCTAGCCACTTGTGAATGGCTAACCGTAAGAAACTTAAAACAGTTCAAACACTAATGCAATTAAGATCGAGGAATATAGTGGATTCTGGTCGTTAAGTCCCACGGAGGATGAATGGTGTTTAACACGTTCGGATGTCGAATAATCACTAAGGATAGTGATCGGTAAGGATTTTGATGGATAAATATACCTAAAGAAAAGTTTATAAATTACAATGACTTAAATGCAAATTAAAGAAAATTAAAAAGTTAAAATATATTAAATAAATGCTATCACTATTTTTACAATGATGTTTTTGATTTTCTTTTATAAAACTTAAATTAAAAACTACGCGACGCATAAAAGAAAATGTGAAATCAAGCAATATTAATCCTAAAAATATGAAAATGATATTTTACAAACCTAATGATATGAGAAAATTTTAGAAAAGAAAATTATTTTAAAACTATTTATCTAATTATTATTAATTAAAACTAATTTTACTTATTTAATAATACCCTAAAATACAAGAAAATATGAAATAAAGCTAGAAAAATGAAATTATGACTTGGAAAAATCTAAAATAACTAAAGATAATTTTCAAAACTATTTTTATATTTTTCGATTATTTTCTATTTTCTATGAATTAAAACCATTTAAAACTAATTAAATTGCTTAAAATACAAATTTAACTAAGAAAAATCTGGAAAATAATTTTTGACTTTTTATATTTATCTTAACCTAAGAAAAATGAAAATTTATTTTTGAAGTTTTTCCAATTAATTGTATTAAAAGCTAATTAAATAAGCCTAAAACTGCTTTTAAATTAAGAAAAATAGCAAACTGACCTAGAAAAATATGAAAATTCAGGAAAAGTCTAATTTAATATA
>CM040245.1:54922953-55119339 GCA_022545495.1 Chrysanthemum lavandulifolium
TTCAAACTTTTGTGTAGATATACATAAACTTTTGAATAATATTTAAAAAATTTAGTTATTATTATTATTTATTTTTATAAATAGTGATACTCGACAACTTAATATAACCTCTACTAGTTTCTAAATTCTTATTAATGTTATTATGAACTTATAATCTACAAAAACTTTCACATATTTGAGTGGTAAACAAATCTTATTTTACAATATCAATCTACATAAAAGGGTTAAAATTAACGTTGAGTTTTGAGTTCTTTTTTGAAAAGAAATTAAATAAATTGAAAAACTATTATGTTCACGAGTTTCTTTTAGCCATAAAGGAAAGGAAAGAAAAAATGCTAAGAAATTTATAGTTTCTTTCATCCAAAATATTATGCTCAAATATGACCAGATTTAGAAGGAACCAAATTTACATCTAAACTATTTATTATGAAATAACGAATACAATCCTCATTATTTTATAATTCTTTTTTACTTATGTTTAAAAAGGCATAACTATAATTATATTTTTTTCTTTTTTACTCCTCCCAACTCCCAAACACAAACTTTTTAATTTTCTTTCTATTTTATTTCAACTTAAGAACATGGCTTTTAATTTATCTTACTTACCGATCATTTCTATTCTTAAATAAAAAATAGACCAAAATACACTGATGGTCCCTAAACATGGCCAAAAACATCACACTGAACCGAAACTGACATTTTTAGTCATCGGCAATCAAAAGTATGCGTTTTTTAGGCTAAACCAGTCCCTTGATCAGTAATGCCAAAGTCAACGTTACTTTTCTGTTATTATCTCGAGGGTATAATAGACCATACACAATTATAACATGTCTTAGTTAAATCTAACCCAACCCTCAACCCTAGGGACCAAATGTGACTATGACTATGCAACTAGTTGTTTCTTCCCTGATACGCTAGTATTTTTTGCGCGTGAACCAATAAACCCACCCAACAAACACATTTACTAATCATAATAACACACCCTTATCCAGACCATCAACTGAAAATCAAAATCCGAATTTAAATCCTCATTTCGAACTAAGAAAACCAACCCAAATTCCAACAATACCATGTCATTTGGAGCTAATGTTATCACTGAATTGACAAATTATATTAGTAACATGCCTGATATGATCACAAACATTTTGAATCGTTTGCCAATAAAAGAAGCGGTGAGAACCGATACTTTAGCTAGAAACTCGAGGTTTAAGTGAATTTTGCTCACCGATGTCATAGTTGATGAGGAGTTCTTTTATTATTTAACAAATAAGTTTGAGGGGAGGCATGTTACTAGACTCTTATTTCAGCTTAAAGGTCCTATAAAAAGGTTTGTTTTTTCCATAGAGCCCAAAATGGTGTGTGGAATAGAAGACTTGAATTATGAAGAGATTCATGATTGGGTTTTTGATTTTGGCTCGGGGAGGAATTGAGGAGCTGATAATTAAAAACTGGTATGGTAAACCACTTACGTTGCCAACCCAACTTTACTCTCGTATGGAGTTGAAACATCTGGAACTTCATTATTGTACTTTTCCCACTTTGTTATTTTTTAGTAGTTTTCCAAATATATTAAACTTAGAATTGTGTCTTGTCAATTTTCAAAGCGGTACATTGGATTTTTCACGGAAAGACGAATTTGAGTTTTACACTTCAAATTATAGAATGTTAAAGTAATGTCTAGCATTAATGAAATTTAATTTTTAAAACTTATGAAAAGTCGATATGTTTGTAGTTGATGGCAAAAGTAAATTCTAGGATGGATGTTCATGTGCCTTTTGTATCCCTCAAGAATCTTAAGTTAACCGGAGTGGATTTTGAGAATAGTGTTATGGTATCATTTATCATTTAAATGATTCGTGGATCTCCAAATTTGCAAATGCTATAAACCAGAGTAAGTGTAATACTATAATGCATATGTATCAAATAAACATTCTTAAATTGCTATGTTTGTGTATCTTAATACTATTTCATTTTGCAGGCTGCATACACGCTTAGTGTTCTACCTTTGGAAAAAAAATCATTAGATTTAGACAAAAACACAATTAGGCGTGGGCGGCTAGAGAGTGTGGTGTTTCGATCTTTTCCTAGATCAGATAATGAATTAACTTTAATAAAGTTTATACTAGCGTGTTCCCAGTTGCTAAAGATAATCTATATCAAGGGCAGCGATTTGAGTGATTATGGGTATGAAAATATCAAGATGAACTGGGAGTTTCTTAGGAAGCTGTTGAAACTCCACTGAGCTTCCCTCACAGCTGTAGTAGAGTTCTTTTAGTGGTTGTAGTTTATGTATGGGTTGAATACCCTATGGCAATTCATCTTGCATAAAGTATTTTGGTATTTGTGTATATGGTTTGGTTAAATTTAGCTTCTTCATATGTTGTTGGTTGTGTGTATGATGGTGATGCAAGTTCGACATTCAAAAGTCAAACTTCCATTTAGCATTTCAATTTGATTTTAGAAAGTAAAACTGCAATCCGTGAGTCAAAATTTTTAGCATTTCCATTTTACTTTAGTTAGTCAACATTCAAAATGGTGAATGCCATTTTCTATTTGCATTTTGACTTTCTAAAGTCAAAATTACAAAACCATTAGTCAAATGTGCCCACAAAAAAAAATATACTACATATAAATGACTTAAAATACACATACAAATGAAATAGACAATATTTATTAGGGAGTCTATTGATATGTTTTGCAAGTTTGACTTTACAAAGTCAAACTTAAAATGGTTTTGTGTTGTTTAATCTTCAACTAAATAGTAGTATACGTAAATTGGCAAATTGAGGGACCAATTGTGTATTTTAAAGTGATTATTGGGCGGGAGTTTTAAGTATGACCACGACAACCCAAACAAATTTAGGGACCAAGTGTGAAAAAAAGTCACTATTAGACCACTTGATCGTCTCTACCCTGAGACGCTATTTACTTGTGCACACGAACTAATAAACCCATCCACCACTTTTTCCACACACATACATTTTCCAATACAAGATTTTTCTATTTTGAATGAACTCATGATGATTGTTTGTTCATCCAACTTAAATGATCGTATGGCAGTGTGGTTTGAGAAAGAGGCGGACAAGAAGGGTTTTAGAAAATGCTAGTTCGTGAGTGCATTGATCATCTGAAGAGGGGCATCATCAAGCGTAGGGAGCTGATTAAAGAAAACAAAGCTTTGAGACCACGGGGTATAGCTCTTGACAGTTTTGATGGGCTGAGGAAAGCCCAGGCCAGATACACCGACCTACTTGTTCGATTCATAAAGATTTTTGGTGAAACTGATGAAGGTATTTGTATCCAGGAAGGTTATGTTAAGAAAATGGCTGAGCATAATGAATGAATTTTGGGTATTTCATGAGGGTAGATAAATGGGGTCTTTTGGGTGCTAGTTTTGGATTAATAGGTTGTTAAAAGGGGTATGTAAATTGGATATTTTGTTTGGTTGTTGGTCATGGTTTGATCTACTTGTTTATGTTCTTGTAACCAACTGTATGAATAATGAAATATTATCTAAGTTTTATGTATTTAATATGTTCTTGTATTGTGATATTGGGTGTATTGTTTCTAATTAGTATCAGCAAAACCAAACATTCCATTGTATCAACAAAACTTGTATCAGCAAAACCAAACACCTCTTTGTATCAGCAAAACCAAAGCCAATGGTTTATAAATATGTGTTGGAAATGCAAATGCTTTAGCACTAAAGCATAATGTATTGACAATGGTGTATTGTTTATGAAGAAATTGGTATGGTCTTAGTGTTGACAGTGGGACTGAACACGCCCAATGCCTCAAATTGTAACATCTTGAATTTTGGCTTACACAAGTCAAACAAATTTATGAAATGCCACAAATTGTAACTTACTATTGTGGTTTGACTTCGGTAAGTCAAACCTATTAAGAAATGCACAAGGAATTATGTCAGTTACAATGCACAACAAATTATATCAGTTACAATCCGAAAACAAAACACTCTGAAAATCATCTCAAACAGACGAAAATCATCTCAAAAAGACTTTTTCAAATGAAAAACTGATTTTTTACTTCGCTAAATCAAACATATTTACCAATTCACAACCAAACACTATTAGTTACAATGAAAACCTAAATTTTTATTGATCGATTTCATGTTCACAACTATTACAAAGTTTTCTATCATCTAAATATACACTTAGCTAGACCCACAACTCTCCCCTATCATCCTTTTCCTACATTTCATTCCTTTCCTTAAGATATTTAAATAAAGTTTTCAGATTTTTAATATTTTTTTTTTCAAATCATTAACCTTTGATAATCCGACGCCAACCTCTTCCTTCTCCTTCTTAACACCCAAACCCTTTTCATTTGGGCAATCTTCTTTCCTCAACGAACTCAACAAAGCCTTCCCCTTATCATTTTGTGCCATTATTGTTTTTTTGCTTTGGGTAGAATGTGTGTTGGTTGTATTTAGGGTTCAATGTATGTTTCTGTTATTTTACGATAATTGTGTGTTGCTGGTACTAATAGGGTTGAGTTAGATTTAACTAAGGCATGTTATAATTGTGTATGGTCTATTATGCCCTCGAGATAAAAACATAAAGTAACATTGACTTTGGCATTACTGGTCAAGGGAATGGTTTAGCCTAAAAAATGCATACTTTGAACTACTTACGACTAAAAATGCAAATTTCGGTTCAATGTGATGATTTGGCCAAGTTTAGGGACCAACAATGTATTTTAGTCTAAAAAATAAAAAACAAAGTGAAGAGACAACTATAACACTTGTCATAAAGTAAGGGTCTTCTTACAGAATAGTAGCAAATTTAGGTCCCCAATTGCAACTTTTAACTACAAAATGAAAGCGTGAGATATGCAAATGCAATGCAAGTAGAAGTAATAGATATTTTTACCAAAAAAATGATGTTATAGGAGGGAGGGGGTTGTTGGTGTTGTGGTGAATTTTGGTGTTATGAGAAAATGTGCTGATGTGACAGCACTTTTACTCACGGCATCAACGGGACGGCACGAGGATACATGGTGCTCTAAATGATAGTAATAAAAAACACAGTGTAACAATTCATAAAGTTAGGGTCTTGTTATACAATAGTAGCAAACTGAGGTCCCCAATTGCAACTTCTAACCACAAAATGAAAGCGTGAGAGGGGATGCAATGCAAGCAAGTAGAAGTAATAAATTCCACACACAATAATGACACGTGCAAATGAAGCGTCGTCAAACCCTATCATCTTCTTCTTCACCTTCCTTTATGAAATCAATCAAATCTAGGGTTTCATGATAACCACCAACACCACCACCACTTCACCTAATACAACAATCACAACCACAAATCGATCATCAGCCGCCATGGCGGACGATCTCGCCGCAGATTCATGGGAAGCTGCTGACATAGACGTCGCCATGACCAGACTCATGCTTAATCCCAAGCGTAGTACTAGTGACGTCATCAACGGTGTAACTGATACTTCACCAGCAACAACAACTGATTCTTCTTCTGTTAATGAGTTGTTGGATTCTGTTGATCAGTTTCTTCGCGAAGCTTTGCAAAACCCTAGGGAACGCCTTTCAGGTCTATATTTTGTGTTTTATATATTATTGATGTTTGATTAGTTCAATTAACTAGTTAGTTAGTGAATGTTTTTTTAGAATTTAGTCGAATCGTGTTGTTGTTAACTGATTGTTGCCGCCGTGGTTATTGTAAATAGTTATTAGTCGTACTGTTGCAGTGTTTATTCCGTTAGGAGG
Source organism: Chrysanthemum lavandulifolium (assembly GCA_022545495.1). Taxonomy (NCBI): domain Eukaryota; kingdom Viridiplantae; phylum Streptophyta; class Magnoliopsida; order Asterales; family Asteraceae; genus Chrysanthemum; species Chrysanthemum lavandulifolium. Next base: position 54,928,699 of record CM040245.1, read on the forward strand.
AAGGAGCGTTTACATATGCGTAGGGGTGAAATGTAGAGTGTTATTTTACCTAGTAGTGGATATCGTTTGCGATGATGTCGTGCTGCATCTGTATCTATTACAGTTTTTTAGAGTATTAGTGTATGCCTCGAAAGTATTGCAGTAGTTATACGGTGTCCTTACGTGCTGTTGACATGGTTCTCTTCAATTATTGGATGTTTTAGTGGCATAAGTACTTGCTAACTCGCTAGCTAAAAAGGGTACTGCAACACGTAGCCATGCTGGTTTCTGTAGTATAGGTAATGTTGCAACGGTACTCTTTGTATTTAGTTTTACAACTGCACTACCATAAACAGTAGAGTTTGAGCATTCTTGGGTGGAAAGTTAATATGTAATCAGAATGTATTATTGTAATGCCCTGAGTGAGAACCTATTAGTTGGCTGGTGGTTATATGGAATGTACAACAGTGGTTAGTAATTTATTTCTGTCAATGTCAGCCAAGCAAGTGACTCAAGTTATAGGCAAAGTGTGATGAGGCTATATCAGTTGACCTTTGGAGGGTTATATTAAGCCAGCGATTAGCTGTGCCTTGGTGGTGAGTTGGTAGGCTGAGGTGATACAATTATATTTTTAGCTTGAGGAACTAAATTGATCAGAGTAAGTTAATAGACATGAGAACTGTGTTAAGCTAAATATGTAGAACCTTTTATTTATCTTCAATTGTCAAAGGCACAAGTCATATTTAGAATGAGTTAAATTACATTGGGGTGGTTATTTGATGATTTCATTTTGTGACTTGTTTTGAAATTTCATTGAACCATAACTACCATTGGAATAAGAGGGTTCAGGGTAGTGTAAAGTGAAACATATAGAATTTTGTCAACGCCAAATGCACCAAATCGCTGTGAATATAAGCACCTAGAAAGCATTTTAGATTAATCAAACAAAATAATCGCTTCTCTCTAAGGTTTCGAATAAAATCAGTAAAAATGATAACCTCCCCAAATAGGATTCATGTAACTTATCATTAAAGAATGATTGTTGTCATGGCAAAGTAAACAAACATTTGAAATAGGAAACAGTAAATTAATATAAGCAAACCTATCACTCGTAAGACCTTTATAAGATGTATGAAAAGTTTGTAGGGTTTTACATGCCACATGGGTTGATGAAGAAATTACACGGGTTTGTTTAGCCACACTGTGTTTTGGATCAACAAAAGACCCATACCAAAAAAAGTATCTCGTTGAACTATTCAGCACTAACATGCCACCTTTCTACCAAGTAGAGTATTTGAACGAACACCGCAATTACCAAGACCTGCACTTAGGTCATCACCAGTTTGCTAGGGGATTTCAGTCGCAGTGAATTGTTGTTGGTTGCCCAGGGCATAATTTAGTTCATTGTCTTATCTTTCCATCTTCAATATTATATGGAGCTAAGAAGAAAAATCTATGACCAACTATGATGCAACTTAAGTTCACAAGGTTTAAAAGCAACTTGCTATGGATTAATAAATGTTTGCTTGGATATCTCGGGTCTTCTGTAGTGATAAGTTGTGACTATAGTTGGACTTATTAGCTATGACGGTCAAATTAATGGAAAGGTAGTTATAACTTTTAAATATATACACTTGCTTTGCTAACCGGAAAACAAGACTATATGTCCATGAAGTGCTATATCATGTCCCATGATTTTCATCACCTGTTTATTTTGTATAACTATAAATACAAAATAAGATATCTTCTGTAGTGATAAGTTGTGACTATAGTTGGAGTTATTAGCTATGACGGTCAAATAAATGGAAAGGTGGTTATAACTTTTAAATATTTACAGAGCTTGCTTTGCTAAATGGAAAACAAGACTATATGTCCATGAGGTGCTATATCATGTCCCATGATTTTCATCACCTATTTATTTTGTATAACTATAAATACAAAAAGGTTTCTTGATCCCTGTAGTGTTTTTAAAGTGATTTTTACTTGGGTCATAGGAACAAGTTTTTGCTATGTTAATGCTTTAGCCAGCTCACTCACTCATTTTGTTTATATCTTGTCTTTTATCTTTAAAATAATAAAAATGTTTATGTTTTTCAGTACTACGGATGGAGCAAGATGTGGAGAAGTTCATTAGAGATCCTTCACAACAACAAATGGAGTTCCAACAGTTGCCTACCTCATATCTTCGGCTAGCGGCACACCGTGTGGCTCAGCACTATTCATTGCAATCCATGGTTTTATTAGACAACACTCTTCCGGATGGTTCTGGTTCTCGAATCATCGTTCGCAAGACTTCTGAATGTCGCGTTCCTTTAATCCGTTTAGCAGACATCCCTGTTAATATACCAACAGATGACCTTAGCAGCAGTGTTGTTAAGGTTGCAATCAAACAAAGGCCTAATAAACGATCACAGGGTGGTGGAGCGGATTCGAATTCTCTGAAGAACAATAGTTTAAAGAGTGTGGAGGAGAGAAAAGAAGAATATAATCGAGCACGTGCAAGAATATTTAGCTCTAGCTCCAGCTCTAGTGGTGGGAAACAAGAGAGCGAGCCAAGGATGGAGGAAGTTTTACAGCATAATAGTTCATTAGGGAGTTCCAGGATAGAAGAAGTCGTTTCTGTACCTAATGTGAGTATTATTGGCCGGGGATCGGTTGATTCATCTGCCGGAAGCAGTAGATCAGGTAGAAGTAGGACAGAGAAGGAGCCAATTGTTAGGTCAAGGAGTAATAGTAGAGTGGCCATATTTCGTGACCGTGAAGTTGAGCGGAATGATCCTGATTATGACAGGAACTATGACAGGTTAGCACATTCTCTTCTTGACTTTATACCCATCCAGTTTGCTGTACTTTCAACTATCCTGGATGGTATTTTTTACTTTTCCAAGTTACTTCAAGCTTACTCGGAACTGGTTTTGATCTTGTTAATCATAGCGTACTTGCATCCTATCAGGACTTTGTTGACATGTTTTAGTTAACAGACTCTGCTTTATTTTGTACATGTTAAAGATTGGGGACCCATTTTTACAATTTTTACCATAAATATGGTAACCTGGCATTTGACATCCTTGTTTTATTTGGAAGACTCTTAGTAAGTTGGATCAAGGATATAATAATCATATTTTTTGCGTCATATATTTATATTAACAGCTGATACAACTTGTCACCTTTTAACCATAAAGATCTACAACTACTTTACATTCCGTGTCAAATATACTTATAGAAACAGCTGATACCACTATAGTGGGAATAAAGTTAACTTGGTATACAATGCATTATCACGAGTGCTCAGACTTATGCGTGTGAATCTTGCCTGCGGAATAAAGGCATTTGGTGCTTAAAAATAGTGTTGTAAATATCGGTCTTGGCGGCCGATATATCAGTGATATAATCGATACGATATTTCGCTTATCGGTCAATTTATCGGTTTGGTCAAAATCGGTCAAAATTGGTCAAATATCGGTCAAACTAGGTCAAAAATCGGTTAAACTCGTTTTTTTTTTTTTTTAATTAATTAATTTTTTTTTTATATATAAATTGATAAATACTTTTGGACTTGCGGCTTTTATTTTTCAAGGATGTTAAACTTTTTAGTTTTTTTTGTGGTTATTGACTTATTTTGTTATGATAGCTAATATTTATTTTTTTAAATAAATTCCTTTATAATTTACATATATGATATATCACCGCTAAGACCGATATGGCGCTTGCGGTGGGCAGTACCAAGCGATATTTACAACCATAGTTAAAATTATAAATTGGGTCTGTATTGGTGTTAATAAATGCTGTAAAATTTGTGGTTTGATAGTACATTATTAAAGAGGCACACCAAGTATATAAGTAATAATACTCTTTTTTCTATCAGATATGCACAAAGATTTGATCCAGGGTTCGGATTTAATGGAGGCTCGTATGCCATACAACCAATGTATACGCCGGTTGTGAACTACAACACTGAATTTCCTCAGCTTGGTCCAGCCCACAGGTCTCCAGTCCCTGCTGAACACCAAACTCGTGTCCTTCCTCAACATTTACCTGCTCCATGGATCCCACCATCTTCTCCTGCAGGAATAGGCTACAGGCCTCCAGATGCTATGATGACTCAGTTTAGTCCAACCCATGCTGGCCCACATTCAGCATCCACACTGTATGTGCAGTATCCATGTCACCGGCCTGGGATGACATTCATTCATCCTCATGAACAGATTCATCAACACTATGCACAAGTAAGACATTTTTGTTGACCAGAAGTCCCTATACGATTGAGTATTCTATACGTGCTTTTATTGCATGATTTGACATTGCTAAACCTGAAGTTATGTTTCATAATCTTTTTTATTTTATTAGTTTCTAAAGTGCTTTCTGGGTTTAGCATTTTTTTTTTTGATAACATAAATTTTGGGTAAGGTGGTCTGCAATCCAACTAATGTCTCTTGATGACACGTGTTTGCAGTCTCAGCAGCAGCAACAATCTGATGCAAGTTTTGGATTAGCCCGGCCCCGTTGAGGGGCGTGGGCCATGCCTGCACCCTGCCTGGGCTGTCGGGGGTGCTTAATATGTGTTCTGGTTATTACCATTACACGTTATCTGAGCTGGCAGAGGTGCAGGCATAACCAACTGAGGTTGACTGGGATGGACACATCAGCATCTTGGATATCTTATGGTCCGTCTCATCAACTTCAGTATTTGAGAGCTTCAAAATTATTTTCTGAAGCTCATTGGTCCCAACAATATCGTTATGTTGACTAGAATAGCTCCTCTATGAGAGCTCTGTTTTGCCATTGATGATGAGAAAGAATGATAAGGAAAGACTATCGGAGATGGAGCTGCAAATATATGTCTCTTCCAAGCAAAGGTATATCTTGACACCTCTTCTTACTCTTATCTCTTATATTATATTTTTGTTTTCAAATATTAATGATAAAAATGTAACTAACTTGTCAAAATTTATGATTGTATGTACCCTACTAAAATTTCGACCTTTGTGTGTATCCTACTTTTTAATTTAGTCTTTTCTGTGTATTATTTAATTTTTCTTGACAATTTTACCCCTCTGTTATCTATAAACGGAGTGGTAAAATTGTCATAAAATACACACAATGGTCTAAATTAAAAAGTAGGGTACACACAAAGGTCGAAAGTTTAGTAGGGTACATACAATCATAAACTTTGACAAGTTAGTTGCATTTTTTTTATCATTATTCCCTAATTTTTCTATTAGGATGCGTAAGTACATCGTTTTTCTGTTAGTCAAGGCATCTTTAGCATTAATAAGCTATGTCTACGCCATGGTTGATATTTGTCGGGTGGCAATAAGGGCAGGTGACTGGTCTAGATGGTCAGTTTTGGTGGTCAACTCGAAACACTTTTTGTTAAGTTTGTTTAGAATAATAAATTATCGTAGTAAAAATCAACTCGCTTCAATATCTTTTTATTTTTATTTTATTTTATTTATTTATTTTATTTATTTATTTTCATTCAATTCAACCAATTAAATGAGTGGTTAGAGATATAGCTTAATCCGAGTTGGTCTATTTAGTATTTTACAAATACAAATAATTTGGTCAAATCTGTCAACTCTAATATTTTTACCTGATATGATATACTTCAATACTTATAGTAACCTCCTTTATTTTGTTCTGTTACAGCACCACAAAGATACAATGCACATGTTAGAGGAGTCCAGGTTCGTTGTGGATTCGTGCAAAATTTGGAGGCTCCGATCATATATCACTCTTGTTGGGAGAACAGAAGAAAAAAATGGCATACGATAACATAGTTGATTCACATGTAAAAATTTATGTTTGAAAGTTTGAAACCTATAATTTATGTCACTTCATATGCTTTTATTTGACCTTCATGTTCTGCTTTATGTAATCGTTACCCTTGTGTCAGTCTTCAGTTAGTTAATCTCTGTGTATCTGGTATCTTATCATTGCAGTACTTTTTTTTATCATTTGTATTGGTTTAACGCCGACTGTAAATGCGTATAGCTGAATCAGATGATATGCTTTTCACTGTCACATATCAGCTAATATCACCACATTTGCATATTCGGTTACATACAAGCTTAATTGACGTGCAACAAGTACTTTTCTATATAATATGCTCTGTGTTTCTAAATCATTATTTGGATCCTGCTTGGAATGTGACAACTAGTTTTCCGCCAACTTTCCAAGGAGTCTAGCTTTACTTGTATGGTATGACTTGCGAAACAGTTTGACCCAAAGGCTTGAATATGAGACCATTGAATTATATCCCTCATTGTTTTTGGTGAACTCCATATGTGCATGATGTTTGCTAATTGACATGAATCTTGTACTTCAATACTACAGAGTTTGTGCGTTTCTTGTTTCCACACGAGTTACATGAAATTAAGTAACTTACGGTCACCAAATCTATGCATTATGCTATTATATAGAAGAAAGAATGTGACATTTTAGGAAACATATGTTTCATGTAATTATGTGGGGATCTACCTGATATTTCAAGGTGATCTTTGAACCCCTTGTTGCCTGTATTTTTTTTCTTTTTGCAACAATAACTGTAAATTTGTAACAAGCAAACCATACAAGGGCCAAGCTCAACTCTTATTATGCGTAATGTAAAATCATCTATTCTTATATGGTCACAACTATTAATGTAACATTGCTGAACTAAAGTTTCAGAGTTTCCAATTTTGAAAGACAAACTGTGAGAACTGAGAACACAAGCTTATCACAAGGTTAATGTTGCAATTTATTGTTTTCGTGATTCTTCATTCATTTCTCAAAAACCATCACAATTTTCACTGTTGCATATATCAGCATTGCAATGTTTCCTCTTTGAGAATATCTTCCGTGTTCAACCCTCGATTTTCTCATTATCATCATTACCTATTATTGATGTTATTTATGTTCACGAAATATGTATTTTGTCAAGCAATCAACGTTGTAAGACAAGTTTCGTGACAAAGATGCAAAATATCATAAGCTCCAAATCCATGCTGGTTTTCAATCATATCTCTTATGATCAAAACGTTGTTAATTCACAAGACATATAAACATACACTAAAAGTGTAAGATAAACTGGAAATCAAAAGTCCCATGCAATGATGGTTATTTAAAAGAAAGAAGCAGGAACTGGCTTTCTGTGTTATAAAGACTATTTGTGTGTTTCATGTGACTCTTCATGCTTTCCTATCTTCATTTTATCTAAAACCCCCCTAACTGAAACTTTATGTTTATCTATATATATAAGCTACCAATTTACCTATATGTACATCCATTCAACTGCTACAACTACCATCGGCGTCTGAAATACCACTCACAAGGTAACCTACGCAAATTTGTTTCTGTTTAATATCTTCTTTAAAAGTTATATAATGAGATTCTGCTTATGCAGTGGAAGAAAATCTACATGAATCAATCAGAGTAGATTTTGTTTTATAGCGTTTAGGATGTCACAGTTTGTGTCGATACCAAAATGACAACCAATTTGCCAAATAAACTATTGAAACCTTTTTTGTCGTTGAAAATTTGGCCTTTTCTTTGTGCCACGATTGACTTTCTATTTTTGAACTATGACTTATTTTGCATATCAACAAAAACATAGAATTTTGGAATGAAATTTATTTTGCAAAAAAAGGTAGTCTGCAAAATAGGTTTGCTAAATTGGTTGTCATTTAGTATAGGCACATATATTTGTGGCATTTTGTTAAAATTAGTAACAATTATACATGTGGTTTAAAAATTTGTAAAACTTTGGACATTTGAAAAATACAATCAATCTATGCATAGTTTTAATTTTAAAAATTGCTAATAAACTTCAAGTTCACATCATTCAGCTTGGTCTCAGGCGCAATAACCAACCAACAGACATGGAAAAACTTAACTCAGAGTTGTACATGCGAAATTGCCAAATCTTTGAAGAGAACGAGAAGCTTAGGAGGAAAGCTAGACAACTGAACCAAGAGAATCAGGCTCTACTATGTGAGTTGAAGCAAAAACTCGGTGATCCTAATTATGCTCAAAAGCTAAAACTCAATGACCTGAAACTTGGTTCAGGTTCCAGGAAAGAGAACAAATCCATCAAAACCAAAGGGCAGGATTAGCTGTATCGTCTAAAGTTTTTGCAATATCAATTCTTTAACTATCATACTGTTGTCAAACTCTTTTGCTTTCTTGATGTTTCCAAAAAAACTAATAAAAAAAAATACAGTTTTCTTGACAATATAAAGAATGTTGAGATGTCTTACTGTCGGTTTTTGTCGTACATTTGTTTTGCTCCTAAAATCTTGGTGGGAACTAACTAGTCCACGTTTAGTTTTTTGTCGACACTTGAGAATGTTTGGTAAAATGCCTTGAAATGCTTGTAGGCGATATCTACGTCTTCCTTTCCACATACCTCTCTTACACTGCAATTATTAAATAACCAAAATATAATATTAAAACAGAAGAAACAGAAAATATAAGTGAAATCATTTTTAGTACGGGTCAAATTTATCACCTGTGCATGGAAAGCTGAGGGATTCCACAATCAACTGTGCGGATACCAATTCCAGAAGCAAGTATAGGACCTATAGTGGATCCACATCCCATGTCGTTTCTTACCACAAAGTCCTATATATAAGGTCAAATCAATTCATTTGACTTTCTTGAAAACAAATTTAACTATTAGGGAACAATAGAAAACAATGATAACTCTAACATACAGTTACCTGAGTTGGAAGGTTATGGATTTTTGCGACTTCTTTAAAAAGAAAAGCTGTAATTCCACTGGTAGCATAGCGTTGGTTTGCATTGTGCTTAATGACAAGACCCTTATGCAATTCTGGGCGATGGTGTTCTTCGTGTTTGTCCATAAAATTAGGGTGAACTCCATGAGCCATGTCAGCAGAAACTGCAAGAAGATGTAAGAGTAACTTAAACTCAACATGAACAAACAGAGTAACAAGTCCTCATCTTTAAATATAGCAATAGTAATATCATCTTTAATTGTTTTTTCGCAGATGAATGCATATCTTTGAATATAAGCTTACAATTGTTGGTTATGAAAATGAGTAAAAATTCATTCCAATAATGTGCAATAATAAACAACAAAATTAATACAAACCAAGAAATGATTGACGAATTGCACGTTCAAAGATGCCCTCCCTGACATATGAATTAGCCAAGCAATCAATTATTCGCCTCATAGCTTGAAACATGGTTGGTGCACCAGCACCTTGTATTGAATCAGAACCAACCTATACAACAATACACAGTAAAAGATGAGGATAGCAACTTAATGGAAGAAGTTTTTGGTTTAAGATATTTTTAATTATCTATATTCTAGAAGTGTATTGCCATCAAACTTTCTAAAAAGAACACCCAAGCAAATGTCCAAGCAACATTCAGTAAAAATGCAACAATGCTCCCTGAATTATTCTAATAATCATCTATATTCTATATTTTTCACACATACTTATGTCCTACCTTTTTATTTATGTGATCAATTATTTGATTGTCAAATATGACTATGAAAAGTTTTTCTTTTTCAATAATAATCTAAATACTTTTAACTAAGTTTTTAGTTCATACATTTGACCCTTTTATGGTTAGACATAACCCAGATCGACCAACTCAATAGTAAAAAGATCTAAAATGCCACCTCTATTAGTGGCTAAAAGATTTCTGAAAAGAACTTTAAATTGGCATTCAGCTTAATGTTCAAAGGAAAACTTATCAAGGAATATACTGTACGCTGTAAATAACAAACAACATACTCAATGGATACTTAAAATAGTCGGAACCTTATATTTTCTTATATGCAGTGTAGTCCCTAAAGAGGATTAGTGATACTCTTACGATACAAAAGTTCACATTTCAGAGTCTGAAGTACCTCTTCATTATCGAAAAGTGCTACCATCCTAATTGCATGCTCATCAGATAGATCTTTGGACCCAGATGAGTCAACAAGAGCTCTGAGTGCACAAAAACTTGAAGCAAGATTATCTAATCTTCCAGAAAATATGAATTCGTCGTTTGCACCTCCGAGACAGCTAGGTTGGGTATCACATATGTTTAGCTCAATGCTCGCTATGTCATCAACTTCACACCCCAACTCATCTGATAAAATCTGAAATTACAAACATGACCCCAGAGAATGTAAAGCATTCAAACATAATAACAGCACAAGTCAACAGACAGAGTTTTTTCTTTATCGTTAAACGTGGTGTTTACTACCTGCATGAGTAGAGGGTGATGAGGATCTTTAGAACTACTTTTATCTTTTGATTCTGAGGATGAATCGTCATGTTTTGTAGCCAACAGTGGGTTGAGGTGAGTCTCCAAATTTGGCTTAAAACCATCCTTATTCACGTTACTGTAACAGAAACAACAGATACAATATTGACAATCAGAATGAGCTAAAATGTACAGATTGTGCTCCCATACACAAGCATATCATGTGTTTATTTAACTAGAGAATCTCAATTATCAACCGTCACAAGTCAAACGGATACCCACAAAACTTTTCATAATATAATCAATAAGAGGGGTAGCAAACAAACCGGTCAAGATGAATGGCAAGTGTAGGCACTCGTAAAAGAGGCCTCTTTACTTTGACTAATTTGTGAAGAAACGAGCCATCGCCACTTCTCACTATGACCCTTCCAGCAACACTTAAATCTCTATCAAACCAAGTATGCCACAATCCACCACCATATGTTTGCACATTCACCATAAGATAGTTGGACTTCGACGATGCAGACTTAGGCTTCAATTTCAGACAAGGACTGTCCGTGTGCGCAGCAATCACGTGGAAACCATTGCCCACGGTATACCTGAAAAACTGAACCAATAAATAATCAAAAACATTTAAAAAACATAAAAATAAATAATATGCAATAGTTAGAGAAACTGATGGTAACTCACTTTTCGCCAATGGCAAAAGCAACGAGACAGGACATGTTGCGAGTGAAGAAGTAGCGTCCACCAGGTTTAAGGTTCCATTCATCATTCTCACTGAGCAGATGGAATCCAGCATCGAGTAGTTGTCGTTTTGCATCAGCTATAGATTCACAATTTAGATAATTATGACAATAAACATAACCTTTTATCACCAAACACGTACAATACAGAAATCAAAGATCAATGACAATCTAGAAGCTCAGGAATCATGTCAAAGTTGTAGAAAGATAATTTTAGAGCCGACATAAGATTCAATGCATAAGATACTTGTTCAGCATTATATATAAATTTACAGATAACTAATTACACTTGATCAGGACATATCTTCTATAACAGGACATATCTTCTATAAGAAATACATTTAGGATTGCAAATACAGTACCAAGACTAAAGGTATTTCGAAACCATATTCTAGTGCCTGTATAAAGTCTCATCACAAAGGTGTTTGTTTTAGCTTATGTGTGGGCTTATGAGCTTATTTGATTTCGGCTTTTATTTCATATGTTGAAATTTTCCGGCTTATTATGATACATTAAACTTATTTAAGCCCACGAGTCTCGGGGAAATTTGAATATAAGGCGAAATCAAATAAGCTCATAAGAGCAACAATATACTAATCTGCCAGCAATAGCAACATTTACACTAGACGGTTAAAATAATCAGCTAAACGGATACATACCAGTGGCATGAAAGTGAGTCCAGGACTCATTGAGATAATCCAGAAGATCGCCGACTATCGAGTTACTCGCAGCACCAGTAGTATTAGTCTGCACATAATTAAACATTTATACATCAGTAATTCAGTATATTCAACTAACAATTATAAAAAAAGTAGTTAAATAAAATTAAAAAAAAAAAAAAATTTAAGAAAGAAAGAAACCTCGGGGGGAGTGGAGATGGAGCAGAGTGATGGAGTGAGATGAATGTTTTTACGACTGCTGTTGTTATTGATTTGTAACAAGTTATTATTATTATGATTAGGGTTATGAAATAATGGAAATGAATGAATGAATTTGGATGAGATTACTGATGAGGGTTTGATTATTGAATAAGATGAATGTTGTTGAAAGATATGGAGTTTATGAGCTATGCCTACTGCCATTGCCATTGCTGCTGCACTGCAATTGTCAATTTCCTTATCAGATTATTACTACGTATTAACTTTTGAAATACTAATGTTTGTATATGTTAAACTTACAAACACCAGGGACCGATGTGAAAATTATATCATTTTTATTTACCCGGGATGGGACTATAGGGATGGCGGCACGGATAATCGGGTTCGGATGAATGGCTAATTTTTTTATCAATACCCAAACCCGCATTCAAGCCCATTAACCCGCACCCGAACCCGACCCAACCATTTTGGGTTTCGGTTTTACCGTCGATTTTGGGTTCTTTTGCCCATCCCTACTCTGGATGTGCTATGCACCCCACCAAAAGTGATGGCATGGCGCACTACGCTTATTATATTGATGGGCATCACTAAGTTTATTATCATCTTTTTGGGGTATGATATCAACTCTATTTATTTGCTCACCTCGCATAGTAAATTGAACGGGGGGATACTGGATGTGGTTGTTCTTTGGTCCACTTTCATGGTTTCTCCACTGAGAGTGTTGTTTGGTTTGCCGCGGCCACCTCTCCGCGGAGGAACGCCGTGGTTACCTTCCACATTTTCCAGTTTTCGATATGTTGTCGTGAGGACGGGTTTGTGATTCCGCATGAAACCCGACACCCGCATGCATTCTAGGGCGCCCTTCACATGCATGCTTTCCGTCTTAAATGTCTTGACTAACGCCAGATTCTCATTCCCGCCGCTAATGCGGTGTAGCTACTGTGGTCCTTGGTACTAGGATTGGAAGTAGGATAGGAAACTCTTCCGCAACTCCTTAAAATTATCAATGCTTTATGGGCAAAGTTCGTCAAACTAGACGCGGGTGTGGCCCATTAGGGTATAATTAAACATGTGGCACCACGAGGTATGGGTGTTCCACCCCGCGCACTGAAATTTTGAGGTGGTCCTCGGATTTGCCATATGTTTTGACGTTAGCTGGCATCCGCGTTCTTTTTGGGAATTCAAAGTTCCTTATCCTTTGGGTGAAGGGGTCTGTATCGGCAATGTCACAAGGACGATATAGCTCGTCCGCACTTGTTCTTTTTAGGGTGGAATTTTTTCCCCGTGCTTTCTTCACTTTCGAGGAGACACACCTCGGACCTACTAGGATTGAGCGGTTGGCGGTGTACCCGAGTGTAAAGCGACACTCGGGTTGAGCTGCTTTCCGATGCCTCTCCAGAGTGCCTCGTCACATCTTCTTTTTAAGTTTTTCACCGTTCCTTTTCGACGGAGGCGTCGAGTCGGGAGAACACATCTGGTTTTTTATTTCCCAGTCGTGTGGTCACATGTGAACGTTCCCCTCCTAGCCTAGAAAACACGTCTGGCCGTGGCAGTCGGATATTCTCCGAGCTTCGCTCCTTAGAGCGTTCAGTCTCTCTGCTGTCGAGTCTCGAGAAAATGCTTTGGGATCTGGAGTATTCCGTAGGATCGAATCTAGTGCTGGGACTATCTCTTTGCCTCTTTTTGGACTTCCTTTTCTTTTGGGACCCCGACTGGGTGTTTCGGGCATGTTCCCGAGATCTCTCATTTCTTGTCTTATCATCAAAGTCCAGACGGGTTTTGACCCGGTCCAGCTTTTCTTGATGAACTTTTTCTGCCATCAAAGGTATAATCCGGTTATAGTGTAGATTACAGAACTCCCTTATTGTCGTGTGTTTGGCACAACACTAGGAGAATAACGTTCTGTGCCTTTTTCCTCCTCCTCTCCACCCGTGGAAGGTTCGGGGGAGGAAGAGGGATTGTCTGCCTAGTTACTCATGTAAGATATCTTCTTTTTTGAAATGCAGTTGTGTTAGCGTCCCACGGATGGCGCCAACTTGTTAATACAAATATGAGGCTCTTCCACTCAAGGGCTAGTTTAAGCTATCCTTGGCGGAGCACATCATAAATTAAGTGATGGAATCTTGAACTGTAGCTGCTAAGAAATAGAGCACCGTTAGCCTCACCGCGGAAGGGGTCTTCCGCGGTCAACCTCGGGTGTGAGAGTAAGTATGGGTTATAGAGAGATAAAGTATTCTAGAGAGAGAGAGTGAGTCCAAGTTATTGTTTGAACATGGCGAAGACCCCTATTTATATGTTGGACTTTCTTGTTGGGTTCTTATGATCACGGGTAATGAGAAACAGTTATGGGCGGGAAGAGCGCAAGTCAAACCCAAGAGGTTGTCTTGTTGTTGTGACAGTGACGGTTTTGGGCGGTAATCCGCATCGCTTTCCCTTTTGAGGACTGTGGGAGACAATACCTCATTCCTAGGTATGATTCCTTACCATTTCGGTTGATCCGTAGTTAGGCTTTCCCCGGACTACATCACTAACATGCGGCTATGATCCTTAGTCGTGGTAGCGTGTTGGAGATGGGTGAAGTCCGGGGTGGTCTTGGACTGATAGATCTTGTTCCGGAGCTGGCCTGATTTGGCTATTCGCGTTCGGAGGTATCGTACGCGATCAGTGAGCAAGGTGAGCAAGTGAACCTTTTAAGATATCAAATATTGGTAATTTGGTTTATTAATTACGTTTCTACTTTCTACAAGGACTGAGGTTTTCACATTTGGCCAAATACAAGTAAAGAAAACTCAGAGACCTTTTAGGCTTTTAGCCTAGCACTATCTCGTATTATGTGATAATGCTTTTAAATAAATGATTGTGTATCTTACTTAAAATATGTGAGATAGATCTATTTGTGTAAATTTTGAGATAATTAGTCGTTTTTTTATATAAAAAATAGTTAGAAAAGAAAAACCTCTATTTGATTGTTATTAAATTTAAAATTTAAATGTATGAAAGTAATATGATGGGTGAATTTGCCAATATGTACAAAGGAGGGGTATAAAATGGAGATAATATGCAAGAATGAATAACTACCACTCTCAACACGTACACAAATACAACCAAAAAGTGAATGTGAGGCTGTGAGAAGATGGCGGGAACAGTTCAACCCTTGACTCACCTCATTTCTCCGGTCACGCGAACCTTTCCTATCCGATCACGAAACTCCATTCGCTTGTTCCATGCTATCAACAGCTCGTTGATATCCCGAAAGGCGCTTACAAGAACACTCATCATAAAAAACCAAACAAACTCCAATGAGGAAAATGTTTTTCCTGATCAAACAACTCCAAAGTTGAGCTTTTCGGTCGTGGCAGAACGTTTATTTAGTTTTGCTGCTAGCAATGTTCTTCCACTCGGTAATGTACCGGAGTAATAAGTTTAATTGGCATCTTTCTATTAATAGAATATAATCCTTTTATCTTAGCTAGTTAAAACTAAGAGTCCTGAATGATTTGATTTAACTTACTTGTACTATTTAACTACTTAACTTACAAGTTTCACCTCAAATAAATGGTTTTTAGTAAACATTTAGTCATTATAAGATTTCACACCAATATTTAAACCTGAGTAGTTTTTGCAGTTGAAAAACAAGTTTCAGACCACATTACTTACTAACAAGTAGCTGTTATGTTTGATGGTGTGCAGCTCTTATCGGGGGAGTAGCGTTGGGCCTTGCAAATCCTGGTCCCGGTTGTCTCGCTCATAAATATCAGCTATCCAAAGTTAGCACTTGTGGGATATTTATCATATCAGGCAAGAAGTTAAGAGTATAAGCTACTGTTAACTTTACTTCTAATCAGCTTATTCTGTGTGTGGCCATTTTACAGGATTGAGTTTACGTAATGAGGATATTGGTGCAGCTGCTGAAGCATGGCCAGTTGGACTCTTCGGTCTAGTATGAACTCAAATTATTTAGCTGTCATTTTTTTATTCTACGGTTATATTTTTGATACACTACATTATTGTCACTGCAGGCCTCGATTTTATTGTTTACTCCTAACCTTTCAAGACTTATCCTGCAACTTCAACTCCAACCACAAGAATTTGTTACAGGTGAGGCCTTTAAACATAGTTGTGCAAATATAATTCCTAGCATTAGCTCTTTGCTTATTGGGATCTATTGTTTATTTTATGGGTTATAGGACTAGCTCTTTTTAGTTGTATGCCTACAACATTATCAAGTGGAGTTGCTCTAACCCGGGTTCGTTGATTGTTATTATAGTAAAAAACATCCCGTTTCTAATTCTTTGGCATTACAATTATGATAAAAGTTGATTATGAACTGAGACACAAATACTGTAATGCAGCTTGCCGGAGGAAATTGTGCATTGGCTCTCGCAATGACTGTAACATCTAGTATGTTGGCAATTATGATCGTAAGTTCCATAACACAGTTTTTTTTTTTTTTTATTAAGATCTTCACAAGTATTAAATAAGATACTAGTTAAAACACATATTCTTTGCGGACACTGAACTTTCATTCAACAGTTTGAACTTCAAAGTTCAGTTATCAAAAATGAGAGTTTAAACTACACTCAGCAATAACTAAAACTTTTGACTACTTCCTTCTAAAAATTTATAAGCGAGATACTTGTTAATAAAGGAAATATATTATTCAGTGTTTGTTTATACATTCTTGAACATAAATGCGCTTGTACTTGCAGCTGCCTTTTTCTATATCAAAGCTAATAGCTTGTGGACTGGGGGCATCTGTTCCAACGGGGACATTGTTCAGAAGGCTTATTGTCACGGTTCTGCTACCTTTGGTTTTGGGGAAGGTAACACATTTTGTTGTCACTTTGCTGATTCTGTGAAAGTATCATGCCTTTTTCTAGAATTAGAGTTATTAAGTATTTGTTGGTTTTGCGTGACAGGCTATTCGAGAATCCTTTAAAGGTGATTTTTCTTTCTCTACTTAATATGTAAAATTGTTCTTGTATGCATTCATATTCATCGTATGTTACAACTGAACTAGCCAGGATCTTAAATTACATATGCATAATGAGTGTCGTTTTCATTCTCCAAAATTTTGTGTATTTCAGGCTTGGCGGATTTTGCTGATAATAACCGCAAACTCTTATCGTTGCTGAGTGTATTGTTCATAAGTTGGGTAAGCCTAATCTTTGCTTATCTGATTTTAATTTATAGTTTGTCAAATTTGTGCCATGTGTTTATTCTTATTCAGGTCCCATGGATACAAGTTAGCAGATCGAGGTCTCTGCTTCTAATGATTGAGCCTGCAGCTTTTCTTGTAGCTATCATGATGGGAATGTATGTTCTTGAATCTGTTCGTCCTCAAATCCTCAATAACATTAACTGATATGAACATCTTATAAACTACAGGCTTCTTCACCTCATACTATTGGTTTTTAATGCCATATCAATACGGTGCCTGTGTGCTGTATCTGGTGGAAGCAAATCAATTTTTGCGAAAAAGGAAAACTCCACCGCTCTCTTACTTGTTTCAAGTCAGGTAGCAAATTATTTGATACCGTAGTATTTACTACTGTAATATTTATTTAGTTAACAGTGTGAATAAGGGTGCAAAATGTTCAAGTTCTTTCTTTCTGCAGAAAGCTTTACCAGTATTGGTTGCGGTGGTGGATCAACTTGGTGCCACATTTGGTGAGCCGGGTTTACTGATCATTCCCTGTGTTGCAGCACATTTAAACCAGGTTCAGCACACCTTTTAATTTCGTATTTCACTGCACTCTAAAATATATATAGGGCGCATAATAAATAGCCCTATTACACATTATACATTCAAAAAATAACAACTAAGATGTAGACCATTTTAAAACTCATGCAACTGTATTACAAAAGATTTCCAATTGGCAATTTACATAAGTGGCAAAATGGGTCATGTTAGATTATATTTTTTAAGCATGGGTCAAATTTGACCCATTTGAGACCTGTTGAATTTTGCTATTTGTTTGCTTTTACCTGTTAATGAAGACACGGCATAACACGAATCAACCCATCTATAAGTAAATGGGTTGAAATTGCCCCTCTAGTAATTTCTTCAGTAGCTAACTAATCAACCAAAATACTTTGGTTTAGATCATCATGGACTCTTTTCTCATAAGCTTTTGGAACAAAAGGGTTGAGTCACCTGGCACTACCAAAGTCGCATGAGACAGGGTCAACAAGACAAATTTCTGATTTGAGAGATGAAAGGATAATGGTGACAAATGACAATACAACAAGAAATACTTTCAGTCGGTATGTTTTTCTTTATCCCCCAAACAGTTACAAGTGACTACAAACAAAACTCAAGTGCCATTACATATTTTTATGGCCTTCTGAGTTCTGAGCATTGATACAATGCTTTTTTGTAACTTTATATGTAGTCTTACTTGACCAACACTAGTCAAATAGCTGCAAATCTTAAAATTGTCAATAAAGTTTATTTTGTTTGTAAGAGGAAGGATCACTCAGATCGAATTCATAAAAACTTGGTCATGGGTGGCATCATAAATTTTTACTCAAGTTTAGCTAAATGCTTTTCAATTAAGCCTGATCCAAGCTCAAGTAGAAGTAGCTCATAGTTGACTTTTTTGTATACAGATATATCACCATGAATATACATGCTGAAAAAGAACAATTTGAAGAAGAAAAAAGAAAGCAATTTATTCAGTTAACATGTTGTGGGTACATAGTTCTCTAATTGATTTCAATGTATTTTACACACCTCCATAGGGTACCCTTTGATTCACAATTCTCATTCTAAAATTCTCAAATCTCGAAAAAAATACATAAAAAAATTTATGAAACACAAGAAAATAAACAGATCGAAAACAAAGTTCCTTCTTACTTCGGCAAGCCAGTGAGTGGGTCGAGGAGAGCCAGAGATTCATCAGACAGCACAACCGGACCACCACCAGGTCTTGTGCAAATGAAGTAACTGACATCTCCCTTAGATCTCTGGGTTGAAATATTATCTTTAATTTCTGGGGGAGGGGCCAAAGCTTCCACATCCTTCATATCCTTAATCCCAGCATCTTGTAGTATCGACTTGTCACCAATTATGTAGCTATCGAGTCAAGATGGGAACACAACAAAATCATCAGTATATAGATTACATAGACCTTCTACATTTTCTAACCAAACTTTCTTTTAGGAAAAAAATGTTGATCTTTTCCCATAAGAAACCATTACAAAAGCTTCTCAGGCTTATCATTATTGAAAGGTTTCCTAATTAGCATACCAACATCTAATCCAGTGTCATACTGTCATGTTTATTTGGGGATAAAATAGTAATCGTGCTGGATTGATATCAAATCATACCTGTCTAAGTCAGTATCGGACTGTGGGGGAAAGTTATAAAGCAGCCTCTGGAGCAGAAGGGCAGCAGTTTTCCTGTCACGCGCAATCATAACCGCATTTGGCCCTGCATCGAAGGTATAGGCCACCTGCATAATGTCTCAAGTCCTCACTCTACATGTTCCAAATATACTATATCATAACATAGGTGTTTTCCATCTTATATAAAGTTCTGAATAGAGCACAGACCTGGGGTGTTTCTTCTGCACGATTCCATTTCTCGACACAGCTGATTATCCTGTACTAGGTCACAATTTAGAGTTAACTTCTTATCCTTGTGGTGCTAATCCCTAACTACAATTAGCATACAGAGGTAGAAACTTGCCTATGGGATGTATCGTTCATGTAGAATATTGGGGGGTACGTGTCAAGGCAAACTGCATGAAATTGATTGCTGTCTGTACATGCTAGACGTGCAAAAGATGGGAAATCACGCTTTTGTATGGCATCTTCCATTTGGACTATGCGCTTTGGCACAACTTCCTATGATAATAAAAGCAGGAAAGCATAACATTAGGATATTATTTGATGCAAAAGGCTTGTGATTATGTTATATAATATAACTGGGCATCAAGCTGTACCTTGGCTCTATGTTCAATAAGTGCACTAGTTACAACAGTATCACGCATTCCTGAGGTGCTACTGGTTTCCTTCTGGCGCGCACTTACCTGTAAACAACAGATGCAGCATTAGTGCATTACAACACATATTACGAGATCCAATATATAACTGCTTAATCAGCACAAAAGTATTTATGTATATTTTAGTGAAATCATCAAATAACGACATAAACATAATATATACAGAAGAATTTGTTGGTATAACTTATACATACCACAGCAATGATAATAACAAGTTCATCCCAATGTTTCTCATCTGCAAGTTGAACAGCTAGGCTGTCGCTCCCATTATCCTCCTACAATTGATAGAAAGCTCAGTAAGATTACTTGGTCCCACGATGTCACGCTTCATACAAGAAGCTAAAAATATAAAAAGTATCAAATTTAATATTGAAAACCTACTTTTCCCATGACCCACTTGACGAATCCGCCATATAAACTGCGACAAGCACTACCTGAACCTTGCCTGCACATAATTCATAGATTAAATAAGCCCCCACCTACATGTACATATAACTCAATCCCACGTAGAAAATTACACAAATTTAGTAAAAGATGAAGGTAAGATGATTATTTAGCCTGGAAACCAGTACAAAATTATGAGGAACAAGGAAAAATACCTTGCAATAGCAGAAAGCTGGCTGTTATCTTCTTTCAGATTCATCAGCTTGGCAAGAGAGAAAACTGCACAAGAGTAAGATGTCAGACGAAGGCTCACATAATCCAAGCAGTAGAGAACGTCATGTATATGCATTGTGAAAGTAGAAAATGTACAATTAGGTAGATAGCAATCAATACGTATAACATTAAATTTGCAAGACGGGGATGTAAGTTAATTTAGACTCGGACCAACACACAGTTTTACAAACTTGAGATGTTTAACTGATTTTGATTTCTTGCTTCATAATAATAACAAGGTTCAGTAACGTTGTTCCCAAAGGTTAAAACTTTTGATAGTAATAAAATGTGACTGAACAATTAAGTATAAAACTTGTACCTAGACAAGCAAGACCGGCAGCTGAGGAAGCCAGACCAGCAGCCGTCGGGAAATTGTTGTATGAAGCAATATGCAGATGAAGTTTTTGCCAATCTTCTTTCTTGATCTTAATTCCCTTATTCTTATCCTCAACATCTTGAGCACGGGCACGAATCTCTCTCAAACAACTCTGAAATCTACCTCCTTGAAGAGATATTTCCTACACCGACCACCAAAAAGTTAAGCAAAAAAGCTCTTTTAATCGGAATAAAAAGCTGATCCATAAATTCCTACCTAAACTTTTACAAACATAAATCTCAACTATGATCACATAACTACACCAGATCCGAATCTCAGACCAACTACTTCCCTCATACGAGATTCAACATAAAAGGTTTAATTTTTCTAATCATAATTTGATCTAAGATACATTCTCTCAATAACTAACACAACAGTTTTCAGAACTAAGAAGGTATACGGGATTGCTTATTTCTATGTTTAGCTGCTTCAATGCTAATTTTTAAGCAAACAATCAGTTCGAAGTATTTGGATAATCCAAACTGCTTATTTTAAAGTGCTTATTTGAGATGAAACTAAAATCACCTTTTTACTATCATATCTATAGATTTAATAATAATAAAAAAAAAAAAAAAAAAAAAAAAAAAAAACTTTTGGTCTTGTTGCATTTTTTTAAAACTAATTTAAATCCAAACACCATCACCCTGAAGTGCTTATTTATAAGCAGAAGCATAAATAAGCAATCTTAATGAAATCAGCAATTTCCTTAAAATACATAGTTTTCTCCGAAACACCCGAAATTCGATCCAATCTCTTTAAACTCAAACAAATCAATATTAACTAATAATAAAAAAACAAAACACAACAACATTAAAGATTAATAATACCTTGCCATTCAACCACATACGATCATGATCAAAAGCAGGACTAACAGAAACAGTGGTAGTAGTACACAAATGAGAAGGATCAAGAGTAACACTAATACTATCATTAATGGGTAAAATCAAAGTTTCATCTCTTTTACCCCAATATTTAATCACTGCAATGTTTGTTGGTGTTCTTGCTGTCACCATTAACACCCATTTTTCTAACTCACTTCCCATGACTTTTTTTCTTTTTCTTATGAATCTGGTGATGCGGTTATTATTTTATATATGTATGAATGAATGTTTTATAAGAAACCACAACCCATTGTTGACTCTTTTATACTACTACTACTACTAGTTAACTAACAACAAGGAAGGAGGAGTGTGGGTTTGTTTAATCACACTTTTTTGGACATTTTATTTTATTATATAAGTTTAAATGATAGTAGTACTAATTAAATTTCTCATTTGTGATTTTAAATAAGTTTAATATAATTAGGCGATTACCCACATATAACGGCGACAGTGTATAGTAGCGTTAATTTTTGTGTGTAATGTTAGTTTTCGTAGAATGTTTATTTTGGTTATTTCGATAGGATTTTTATAAGGGTTTTACTAACGACGGCTCTGCGAGTTGTTAGCAACTGGTTTTCGAGAATCAAGCTTAAATATACCATCTTCAAACAAAATCATGAATGCAATTTTTTTTATTTTTTCAAACTTAAACACAATGCACTTTCTCCATTGGTCATTTAAGTGTAAGATGAGGAATTAAGTAGTACCATTGTTTTTTGTTTTAAGGGTTTTTAACTTTGTCTTGCAGAAGTCTGAGTTAAGATATCATAAAGACTAAAGTCATTGCGGCCTGCACAAAAGTACGTTTATACGTATTTTTATGTGGATTCCATGTCTTTTTCGCGCTTTGTATGTCTTATGGTGTCTTAACTTCATGAACTTAGGAAAAACCCTTGTTTTAATATTACCAATTCTTTGAAAAGCTGGTTGCAACAACTTTTAGAGCTATTGTTAGAGTTTCTTTTTTCTTTTTTTAATTATATAAAAAGCCCCATTACTTGGACTTGCAAGTTGCAAGTAACTAAAACAAATATAACTTGTGGCATGCAAAATATTGGCCCGTTGTCGTCCATAATTGACATTTCATCCAACAAAAAACATATGATATTTGTATTTGGTAGTTTGGACTATCTTTTGTGAATTTAAAACTATTGTATTATTAGATAGGAGGCACATATACTTTTGCTTACATTATAAGTCATGTTAAAATATTGCAAAGGAGAAAATTCATAATACGAAGCTCTTAGAAACCACGTTTCGTTGGGAAACCACATTTCCTTCGTGTAGCATGAGTTTCATAGGGATGAAAAGCATGTGACTACCAAAAGGAAGCATGTGTGTGTTGTTTCTCTACTTTCAACTTTGGATCCAAATTATTGTCAAGTATATACAAAGACATTTTAGAGGATCTATGAAACTACTAAGCATCAGTATTCTTGTTAATATAAACAGAGATAATGAATGAAAAACAAGTGTTATATTTCTATGTAAGTAGACAAATATGTACTGTATAAGACGATATAACAATGCTCAATCGTCTATGCAAGTTGGCTTTTTTCCTTCAAGTTTGGCCAATGACGACTATCCACTTATATTTTTATTTTGAGAAGTGATTGGCGCACTCTTATTTTTTATTAGGGCACTCACAATACAAGCAGTTAAAGCAGTTTATACTAAAAATATAACCGTTTAATGCATAATATGGAGTGTGTTCCAACAAAATTTGAAAGTGTGTTAACCACTTCTCTTTTGTTTTGCTTGTTGTTTGCCACTTTGGAAAAGAAATTACTATATATATTATAAGTCGTTTAATACGACGTCGTTCCGCTAACAGTACCCTTGGCCCATTTCGGTTAGCCCATACTTTTGGCCCGTTTTTTGCCCAAGTCAGCCATTGATATTACGTGTCAAAGGCGGTGGGGAAGAGGATGATGTTATTTCACCGCCTCTTTTAGCTAGAAGCTTCACTCCATCTTCAGCAGCAGGACTACAGCCTACAGCCCTACACCATCGACAACAACAACGCCCTCGCGTAAAAGTAACTTCAAATACTGGACTGAGATTTGGTTTATGTAAACCGACGGCGCCATCCAGCTTAAAAACAAGACCATATGTACCTGCAGAAAGACGCGTGGCATCACGATCAGGATCATCGGTCTCACGTTATCAGGTTAGATCCATATGAATAAACAACCTGATACAAATCTTTTACTTCGATCTTTATTTATAATCATGCTTAATTGCTTATTCACTTTGATCTTTATTTATCAGCTTTGTACCTTCTTTTTTATTATAATATAATGTTTGTATTTTTATATACAATTTTTACAGTTTGCTTTTACTCTGTTTAGAAAGATAGATAATTCATTGACCCAAAAAAGTTAATGAATGATTATGGCACAGTAGTTGTAAGCCATGTAAAATGAGCAGGTTTGGTACATGGTCAATTGGGTATTAGCTAAATCTTCTATATTATGAAGTGGTTCGATCGACGAGATGGTCACTCAAATCTGGTACGGTTGAAGACCGTGAGAAGCTCCTATCGTTCGATAATCTTTTTACAGGTCAATATCTTTCTATTTTACGTGAACTAAATTCGTGTGATTGATATTTTCATTTATGGAAAGCCATGATATGTTGGTGGATGAAATTTTATGTTCTTTTACTTTATTTCGTAGTCCAGCAATCTTAGCCGGAGTAAAGACTAGATATATTATGGTAACCATGGCTATTACACTATTAGCATGTGTATAGATATGATACTTGAGTCATAATCCTATAGTATTAGAACTAATTTTTTAAATTTTGGGGTAATGCATCAGGTGGCAGGCCTGCTGAAGATGCAGGAGAGAAAGCCAACGATCTTATACATATTGCTTTGCCTTATATTCAGAGGAAAACTGTCCTGTCACCACACCCTCTATTTGCTAATGGTTCAGGTATAAAACAAAAACTTAAATATAAAATGTCTTAATGTACATACATACATAAGATTAAAGGCAACATGGATATAATGACATGGAGTGATTTGAGAAACAACATACTGAACTCGGGCTTTATTATTATATGTCCCATTCTTGGAACATATAATAATATCGCATTCTGTGTGATGCAATCGGAAGACTAAGATAAGTAGCGGTATAACTAATTTGTTTTATCCTTTTGCGAGATATTTGTTAAAGGGATGGATGCTAATGTGATGCTCTTCACGGCTGCTAATGGAGAGTCATGCCAGCATTCATAAAGTGGTTCTCGAATGGTAATCGCAATCAAGGAATAAACACTTTAAAATAACGGTTTCTTCTCTATTATATGCTCAAGCTTCTTGAAGTATACATCGATGCAGTGGTGTCAATTTTGCACTAAAGAAGGTTGTCAAGACATCTATGGCATACGGGCATCCTGGGTTCATGTGCAACCAATACAACGTTCCATAACCTATGGTAATATTTGTTCGTACCCATTTAATGAGTTCGGTTAATGAGTATGTGTGGCTAATGAGACCGAAGTGATGAATTGTTTGTGGGTTTGCGGGAATGTGTTCGGGGTTTCGCATTCCATGATCACTTTATTAGAACGCCGGTCAAAGTATTTCACCTTTGGTTTGTGGAGTAGAAACAACGTGGAAGCGTTTAATCAAGCGGAAAATGGTAAAAAGCTTTATCTGTCGAAGCCCTAAAGATGAGTGGATATGAGAAACATACTCAATTGTATACATTTGATCAGTTAACTCCCAAATTTGATGCTATTGTACCATGTGATACTAACCCTGGTGAGTTCATCGCGCGGTCATTGCTAGATTCTAAGGTTTACTATCTTAATAAAAATATCTCCCAAATGTCAAATATAATGTTATGATACCTAATATGATCAATCTTGAATTGCGTTCTTTCTTTCGCAGCATACTAAATCAAGTGGAAGGTTTATAAGCGATGCACTGTGTTTTGCAGACGAAGCACTTAAACATGCAAATTGGATACCCTCGAGCAAGAGGATAAGGAGAAAACCATAACTTCTCATATATTATATATGTTTCACTAAAGGTGGTAAAATGGGCGGGAGTAATGGGTCAAAATAGACAATTATTGGTAGGGATTGAAACAGGTTGGTTTAACATTTTTGTCTTGAGTTATACCATTTCGGTAGTCGGTCATTGGACTAATATTACTTTTAAAAAAAAATTAATTTTTCTCTAAAATGATTCTGGACGTTGTCTTATCGGAGGATGCTCATACCATTGCATCAAAAGCAAATTTGTCTGATGAAGATAACATAGGTTGTGAAGGAAAGGCTGGAAAAAGGTATGTTACATTTTCGGTGGCTTAAGTTTGAACTGGTATTTAGTTCATATGCTTCTATCGTACATGTTATCTACAATTCTTATGTCTCAACACAGCACATACTTTTACTTTGTTATTACTGATTGCCTACTTAAACAACTTATAGCCTTATACAAGGGGTTGATTGGTTTGTCAATTACGATTGAACAAGCACCCACTCTCTCGATCAGCCCGTGTTGGCAACATTTGAATGTATAGTTTGTGGTTGTATTCGTTTGATTTAAAGTTTTATGTTTGAATGATCTGAAGTATCTTTTGTAAACAGCAAACTAATACAATGTAACTATCAATAACCTCCGCCGCAACGCGGCGGGGGCTTTCCATCTCGTTGGCTAATATGTTAGGCCTATCATTACTCGTTTTGCTGAATTAAGTTTGGTCCAATGGACCAAGATAAACAACTTGATCGGTTTGGTTCAAAAAATGTCTTAAACAAGCTAGGTTAGCAAATACCAATATGTGGTTTTAGTCTGATGGGCTAAGATCAACAATGTCATACTCTAATTGAAATTTTTGCATCAACAAAATGCTAAATAAGTTCTCACTTTGTTATTTTCTTGCATACAAATACGACTTAAAAAAACTAAAGATAATAGTCTCGTTTATCATACAATTTTACGGAATCTTATGACTTATAAAATAAGCCGTAAGTCTTCATAAGTTTAAGCCCATAAAATGGGGCTTATGGCTACTTAAATTACTTAAATATCTTTAAAAATATAATGAATTATTACGTAAAAACTGTAAATATATGTGAATTTAATTTGATGTATTTTTATGTGATTTTACATTAATAAGTTTTAGCTCCAACTAATTCGCCAAACAACATTATAAAAATATAAGTTTAATTTTGAGCATAATAAAAGCTCTCATCCCAACTCAGACTTAAATCCCAAAATTCCATCACACAAACATACCGATGTATGTTTTAAATTACAGTTAATTTATATGATAAGATAAAGAGTTGAGAATTTTTTAGATAGATGGTGCTATTTTTAAGTTAGCTTGCAAAAATAGGTCTTTTTTTTTTTTTCTTTTGTACATGTAGGTCTAATTGGTGTTTGTGGACCATTGGATCCATCTTTGGCATCATATGTAGTTTTTATTTTAGACCTTTAACTTAGATGTTTACTCAAGACCTCCCTTGCAACTTTTTTATTTTATAGGAAATTACATATATATCTCTCAAAACTTTTATAATTGCATATATATTTAACCAAAACTCATAATTACAAATATATCATTCCAAAGCATTAAAATTGTCAAATATATCCAAATGATCATCTTAAATATATTTAATAGAAAAAACTATTTAATAATTATAATTGATAGATAAAATGACGATTAACCCTTATTCTTAATTAAAAAAAAAATACAATTACAAAATATCATTTTATTAGTTTGAATTTTATTATGCCATTTGATCTATATAATGGTGTTGTTAATATTCTTATTCAAGATTCGTCGATATCAAACACGGTTGAGTTGCTCTTTCTTTTCTTAAAAATGGTTAAAGGATATTTCGTAATTGTAAAAAAAATAAAAAATAACGAGAATAAGAGTATAATTGTCATTTTTAATAGTATTATTTATAATTATTATACATTTTTTTTCTATTAAAAATATTTAAAATAATCATTTGGATATATTTGACAATTTTAATTATAAGTTTTGGTTGGATATATATACAGTTATAAGGTTTTAGAGGGATATATATGCGATTCCCCTTTTATTTTAAACCCTTATTGCAAATTTTCATATTAAACTCATGTGCAGGATGTAATTAATGGGGATGAGCGATAAATAAAGATGAACACATCACAAAAGCAACTTGTATATGAGTAGGTTGTTATAAATGGAGGAAACCAAATTAATTCATTCACCTATTTAAATCTTTTACACATATTTGTCTTGCAGAGCTTTAAATACTAACATAACTTCATAAAACACTTGCCAATCTTAAACATTAACTCAACTACCTACCTAACTAAACAACATTTTTCTTTTTATTCCATAAAGCTTCTCATATTGAGACTAAACTTCTTACATTTTTGTTTCAGACTTTGTAGTTTTCTCATACCAACTTATTTTAAAAGTCTAAGCCCCGATAAGCCTTTAAAAGCCATGTGCCAAACATAGCCTTACAAAGAAAAAAGAAAAAACTAGCAACTTTTGCAAGCAAATTTAAAAAGAACACTATTTATCTAAAAAAATCAAAGACTTGAATCTAGAAATAGGGTTTCAAATAACTAACAAACCAGACTTACATTTACTTTGTCACTTCACTTGTGCTTAATATAGCATTTTTCATATATTGATGGCAATCGTCATATACCTGATGACATTCTTCGCAACAAACTTGCTCGACTACCCGGAAAGCCATTACTACGGATGTGTATCGACACATTGGAATCGTCTCATTTCAGATACTTATTTTATGAAGTCAAGATCACGTCGCATGATCATGCTTAAATATCTATCATCACTTGCTGTTATAGATGCCAATGTACCAGTCGACGACAAGGTTCATTCCATGGTTGTTCCTTCTCTTTTAGATGACACATTAAAGAAGAAACAAGACTTTGAACTTAATTAAAACCCGCTACGTGTGCGAAATTTAGCTATATCATCACTCTTATAATAAAGTTAAAAATAGTATAGTACCTTGATTAATCGGTTTGTTCAAGTTTAATAACTTGAATGAAAAAAAATAATAATATTAAGTAAGTTAAACGAACATTTTTGTAAGTAACATGTTTGTATATCAAACATTTTTTTAATACATTGTTTCTAGAAATAAATTACATATGCTCACGTAATTATAATTGGGGTTTTGGTCAAAATATACAAACTGCGATACATATCGTATAACTTTTTGATGCGTGCAATGATCGGAGAGTGTTTGTATAAGCTCACCCATGTTACTATAAAAACTCTCAAATAAGTCAACTATACAAACCGCGAAGCACATAATACAACACCGTAATACACACTGTACAACCCTTCAATGAATGCAATGATTCAAACCCCCTGTAAATCGTCCGTAGAAAGTTTAGAAACTGCCCCTTTTCTTTATAAATACACACTTCACACAAAGACTAAAATCACACCTACCATCTCTCACCACCTCTTAAACACACACACACATCAGCCTGAACCACTTCGATAAAAGGCTTTTCTTTTCCTTTGACCGTCGCACCACCACCGGTGATACGTACAAAAAAATTGGTGTTTAGGGCTTTTAGCTTTTGTTTGGGTTGGTGGGGTTTGGGTAAAAGCTTAAACCCGTAACAAGGGATCAAGTTTATTACGTTATTAAACACCCAAAACCCCATAATCTTCATGAAATAAGCTTTTTATTTTATTTCAAAAAGATGAGCTAAAAGTTTTTTCATTTTTTAAAACAAACTTTCTCAAATCTGATTTGCTAAACACCTGTATTTTTTTGTGTGTGCTTAGTTTAATAATTATAGGTTGGTGCATTATATTAATTAATAAATAATAATATTATCCACTAAACTGATTATTTCAATAGTTGCATATGTTTCTTACTAATAGCTAGGTGATTATTGATTCCATGTTTTTGTGTTTGTAATTTTGTTATTAAACAAGGTTTTCTATTTGACTTACTTTGGTTTGTTAGTGTATTTAATTTGTCATTATTTCAGCCTATGTTTCTTGCCCAGATTTCATGAGGTGTGTATAATTCCAGACGTTGAAACTTCTTTGCAAGATTACGAGGATTTGAAAAACCATAACATTAAGTTGAAGGTTGATTGGGCTGTTTTAGTTGATAAGTTTTCATAATTAGTTGTTGCGGGGCTTGTCTTTAGTATCTAAGCATTTGTATGCCGATGGAAAACCACGAGTTCTTTGTCTTGGATTGGGTGGTGGATTCTTTGTGACGTTTATGTGTCATAAATTGAATTTTGTTGTCTTTGGGGTTGAATGGGACGAGACGATGCTTGAATGTGCTGATGAGCCGTTTGAATTTAATACAAATATTGCCAATGAAGTTGTCAAAACTGATGCTTTATCTGTGGTAGTCGAGTTCAAAACATTCACAACTAGAATACCTTTTTATCATCTAAACACGAAGCCATGCTCTATAAACAAGTCTTTTCAATGAAATTATTTGGAGGAGAACACACTCCAAAAGCTTTGTTACCTGAAGTGTTAATGTCTAACACAAGCACCTAAAACTTAGCACTAACACCTTTGCTGTGCAAAAATTTGTTGAGGAATTTGTCAAAACTGATTCTTTATATGTCGTAAACGAGTTTGCACAACAAGGTGCTGTTGGGGGTTCTATATTTGAGAAGTTGCACAACAAAGGTGTTAGTGCTAAGCTTTAGGTGTTGTTAGACATTAACACTCCAGGTAACAAAGCTTTTGGAGTGTGTTCTCCTCCAAATAATTTCATGAAAACATGTTTGGAGAACATGGCTTCGTGTTTAGATAATAAAGGTATTCTGGTTGCGAATGTTTTAAACTCGATTACTACAGATAAAACATCAGTTTTGACAACTTCATTGGCAATTTTTGTATTAAATTCAAATGGCTTTTCAGCACATTCAAGCATCGTCTTGTCCCATTCAACCCCGATGACATCAAAATTCAATTTATGAGACATAAACGTCGCAAGGAATCCACCACCCAGTCCAAGACAAAGAACTTGTGGTTTTCCAACGGCATACAAATGCTTAGATATTAAATACAAGCCCCGCAACAACTAATGATGAAAATTTATCAACTAAAACACCCCAATCAACCTTCAACTTAATGTTATGGTTTTTCAAATCCTCATAATCTTGCAAAGAAGTTTCAACCACCATAATTGTTTGGGGTGCTATATTTGAAAAGTTGCACAACAAGGGTGTTGGTGCTAAGTTTGAGGTGCTTGTGCTAAACATTAACAATCCAGATAACAAAGTAAAAGCTTTTGGAGTATGTTCTCCTCCAATAGATTTCGTTGAGAAGACATGTTTGGAGAACATGGTTTCGTGTTTAGATGATTAAGTTATTGTGGTTGTGAATGTTTTAACCTCAGACTATGTTCATCGCTCGGTTTTGGGGGGAAATTTGAAAAGTTGTTTTCCGAAGTCTTATAATAGTCAATCGACTAATAAGAAAAGCTTTTGTTATATTTGCTCTAAAGTGTGTTGATGATCTATCAGGTGAACCTTAGTACCAAGAAAAGTTGAAAGCTTTTGTCCCAAATTTAGCTATTGAAGATTTTGATTATCTTTAATTGGTGGTTAAAATATATATGTTGTTGGTCCTTAAGTGGTACTCTATGAGATTAGGAAGTTTAGCAGATATGTTATTTAAGAATGTTTTAGCTACTTTTTAGTTAATTTCTGGCTTTTTTCTTTTCTTTTCTTAAAGAATTTTTTAGCTATGGATTGATATTTAATGAATCTTGTTTTACACTATGTTCTTGAGTTAAAAATTAAGGAGAAAAGAAAGGACATGGAAAGAACTAAAGATGATCTTGTGTTCTTGAGATTAATTAGAAGAGAAAAGAAGTGAAAATGGAAGGAATGTTTGTGTGATAATCTTCCGCCCAAATCTGGGCAGAAAAAGAAGGAATTAGTTTCTTCTTCACTTCTTTTCTTTTCTTTTCTTTTAATGAAAAACTTAAAAACATAGCGTTAATTATTGTTTTTTTTATCATTGTGTGTCGCACTATGGTTAAAAATCTACTAAACAAAAAGGAACAAAACAAAACATTTTGCATTTAGATATACTCTTATCATAAATAGTAACCACAAAAGCTTTGAAATTTGACAATTTGTTAAGGCTTAGGTACATTGGCGTTATAACCTAACGAAAAAACCAAGAAAACCACCGAAACCAACATCTATGGCACCGACCATAGAAACCGAACCGACATTTAAAGTCACAACCACACTTTCTCTTGGATGTTACACTCAATACATAACACAAATGCTTTAAGGTAAAACAAAATGGGAAATACAAGCCTACACAGATGGGCTTAAAAGTAATTCTTTTTCTTTGAGAATGTTTTTTTCTTTTTCGTACCGCCAGACGGATTGTATTTTATAAATGTCTTTTATGTGTCATGATGGAAGAATCTCTTGGATGTTACACTCTCGGTATGCAAAAGTAATTTTTTTTCTTTTTTTTTCTTTTCAGATTTGTATTTTATAAATGCTCTTTATTTTGAAGAAAGTGAAGAAAGGAAGAACAGGGTACACAAGTTATATTATAATTAAAGAAATAATCGTTGACCTAAAAATGACCTAAAAGTGAATTTAAAAATATGTGACATGATCTCGATGCGTTGTAAAATAAGTTATGCATCTCAAAGAATCGGATCATGGCACATATTTTTAAGTCCACTTTTAGATATTTTTTTAAGTCCATGTATCATTTATCTATAATTAATAAGTGTTTTATATACTTCCGTTGTTGTACACGTTATATCATAATTAATGCCATTTAATGCAAGTGTTTATTTTTTTTATTATTTTTTTTTGAAATATGCAGTATACTTATTCATCGGTTAAGAAAAAAAAAATGGACGGTGGTATTTGGTATTGTATTAAATGCTCAATCTTTTTAATATCCCTTTAAATTTTTTATAAATATCCTTTAAATTTATTAATTTTTAGCACACACTTTTAAATACACATCTCAACAATACTTTTCTTTTTAACTTTAAAAAACACTATTGATCCCCACAACTATTGTTCCCGCAACTTGTTTACTTTTATTTTTCGGTCTAATTTTTATTTTACGTATTTCATGTCTTTTTCTATTTATCTAACGTGTTTTTTATTAACGAAATTAAATTTTAATTATATATATTGTTATATTCAAAAATGAAAAAAAAAAAAAAAAAAAAAAAAATCCAACAAGACTACTGGCTGGTGTTATCTTCAAGGAGTGAGTTTGATGTCATAGCAAAAGTGGTCTTGTGAGAAAAAGATCTTGAGGTGACACCACTTTTTCTTACTAACACCACCATCCACAACATCAAACGATCTTGGTATTTCTTATGAACTTAGAAACGGCATAATGAAAGGTCAATTCAAATTTGCAAAACCTATACTGCCATTTTGAAATAGTAGAGTGGCTAAATACCTCTGATCATAAAACATACGTAGTAACATGTTGATGGCTAAATGTGATTTTAAAGTTGCTTGCATGAAAGATATATTTAATTATCATTTGCATAGTTGCCATTATACTTTGTTTTTAGGCGTAAAGTTATGCGACAGCGTCATAACTTCGTTAGTGTGGCCAGTATGGCACATCAAAGATCTCATTCTCATTACTTAGCAATAAGCCTCCCATTCATATGACCGCCAGCCTCACGTTTGGGGTACATCTCACTACACTTTATTTTTTTTCTTTTCAATTTTTCATATAAACTAAACTTATTTATTAAATAAAAATACAAAACAATATATTTAAAAAAGTTAAAAAAATAAATAAAAAATTTGAATGTAAAACGTTACCTACTCTATTCACCACAACTTTATTATCCACTAAAAAAACACTTTACTGTCTTCTTCTTCCTCCTTTACACACTACAAACACACACTAATAAACACACACTAACAAAACACACACTAATAATACAAATCAAATAACACAAATAAAAATATATCCTTTTGTGTCGGGTTTTCTTCACAACAAACACACACTAATAACACAAATCAAATAACACAAATAAAAATTTACATCTATGAAGAATGGTTTTGTTAATCTACACTATAGATTTGGGACTGCTTAAAAGATGTAGTCTTAAAATTGTAAGACCAAAAACATTTCTTTATTAAGAAATAACAATCCATTTAGTTAATAGCAATACAAAGGCTTTATGACCAAACTTGTTGTGGAAAAATTCAGATTTTATGACCAAACTTTTAAAGTTCGTAATAAAAATGCTCAATACGTTACAAAACTCCATCATAAATATATTTGACTTTTGCGAAAAATTCAATACATGCACATAAATAAAAGTTATGACATTTTTGTAACAACTTCAATATTCATTCCCATTTAAGAGGTAACAACCAACTACAAAACATCATCATAAATATTTTTTAATTCATTAAATTCATACTTTTAATTTATACTCTAACCTACGGGATATAAGTACCACAAATACACAAAGAAATCTCATTTTTCATTCTCACTCCGAAAACACACGCTACCAAAATCATCCCCTCTCTCTTATAATTTGTAAAAAAACACGCACCATCACCTCAACTGCCACAACCGCCTAATCACCTCATTATCTGTAAAAGAAAAACACGCACCATCACCTCACCTCATCCGTGTGTTCCTTGGATTCGTCCACGTAATCGAAAGACATTTGTTTGCCTAAATATATAAATGAAAAACATTTATTCACCATAAAATATAGTCACATGGTATCCGCCGCCGCATTGAGCGGGTACCATGCTAGTGTAAACACAAACAAGCAATGGAAACAGCATGACTGCAAATAATGTTTTACAAAAGATATATTCTAACGTATCACATAATTTAATGATTTATTATGTTTATTCTGTTAAGTTGATGAAAGGCCTCTTGTGGGGACACGTACGTTAGATGGAGGACTTGTTAATGAATTCTTTTGGAGATGTTGAACAAAACGTTTTTTTGTACATTTGAGTAACCGAAAGCTTGATTTTTGTCCATTTGGGTCATTTCGTAACCGAAAAATCCTTTTGAACCGCTTGGGTCACCTATTCGGGAGGTTCAGTGATAAACTATCAAACCAATCTAAATTAGTTAAACCAAATGGTGCTCAAGTGCACATCCATGTTGAGCACAAGTACTTTTGCTATAGTATTAAACGTTCACTGTAAGCGACATTTGTAGATACTATTGCAAACAAAGGACAGAAAATGAAGTTTAGCCTTGTATTTGTCATCTGCAGTCGAGCAAAACTTTAACGTACCGTATGGGGATAAATCATCAGCCGAACCTTCATTTGACATACACATAATACACTAAAAAATAAACAATAAACTGAGTGCATAAATAGAAAACAAACTTCGCCGTATCAAAAATTTGCATTTGCAAAAGCATACATCATTTAATCAACAAATTACCTCTCTGGATTCCTATCAAAATTTCTAGACCGTCATCCTATTCATCATCCGAAGAATCAGGTTCCACGTCAACAATATCAGGAATCTCATCCATTGGATCGTCATTATCACCTAAACCAGACATGAAATCCGATACCAGTGTATTACCTTTTGACCCCATATCACCAGTTTCCATTTTGTCAGATGCTTGAAAGTCCACAGTTTGACTGAGAACTTCAGACTGCTTACTAATTATTTCAAGTGACTGTGTCTCTACCATAATCCCCTTCCCTTTATCTTCATGTGTTGCTTTTGCGCTAGAAGGGCCTTCAATAGAAACAAGTTTATCTGACAACGGCGGTGTTACTTCATTGGTGTTTGTGTTATCTGGTTGCTCAGTTACAAGTGGTTCGTTTGCATCATTATCTTTCACCCATTTTTCATACAGATCATCCTCTTCTGACTCAGGGTTTTCAAACCCGTTTTTTGATGTGCCAGCTGAAATTGGGTTGTGTTTCTGAGAACCGAAGTATAAGTTGTTATCCATAAACCTATTTTTTCCATCATTAGGCGAGTACTCGATGGAGGATCCAAAATCTATGAGTGGAATGGCCCGGGGATGTATTAGAACCTCTAACGTCATCAAAGCGTGTGCACAGAACTCTGCAAGTTTACTTCCTACTCCTTGCTTACCTGACAATGTGTACCAAAAGATGAACACTAAATATAGACTTTGCAAAGAAAAAGGATCAGCATACCGAAATCACAAAAATACAAAGATACCTTTACGGAAAAGCTCAAGACCGTGAGCCAAATATGGAGGGCGTACACGACCAGGCGAAAGAAGGGATGCCAAAAGAGCACGTAAAGAAGCAAGCTGAAAATCAGCCCAGCTAGCACTATTGCTGTAAGTATTGTTAGAATTATTTGTTGGTTTTGTCCATCCACCGTTACAAGCATCTGTAGCTACAGTTTTAATAAGTAAGTCTACATTTGATCGCCATCCCTCAGATCTCAGTCCACCACCCTGCCAAAATCAGTACCATAGTTTAGATGAAAGCTAACAGAGAATAAAATTACAATTTACAGGAACATAAAAACAAAGAAACTTAGTCAGGTTTCTTCGAACAGCATATCCATACAAATTTACAAGAAGAATGTCTAAAACATGAATCAGGTACTCTAATCGAGTTAACAAGAAAACACACAATGGCAAAGTGAAAGGCTTGGGCAATGGGTCAAGACGGGTAATTTTGTACTGCCCAAAACGAGTTGTGTCATGTTGACCCACACCACTTTTCCTCTATAAATTAGGCATCTACTCATACCTAAACACGTTTATGCATGCATACAAGATATATATGTCTAAAACATGAGTTGAATACTCTAAATCTCTAATTAAGCTAACCGAGAAAACATACCACGGTTAGAAGTGTTTCTAATGCTTCGAGAGCAGCAATCTTGAGAGAAACTGGTACAGGGTTTTTGCGCGTGTGTATTGTCTCAGATTGATTTTCATGAGATGTAACTGCCATTTCATGCTTCCTTTTCTTTTGCACAGGTTCTGAATTAGAGCGTGCTTCACCACCACGATCACCTACTGAATCCAGATCAATGGAAGCATTGCTTACCACATCTTCAGCTAGGTAGATCGTCAGCCCTGCTCAATTGCACAGCAAAAAAGCAATCATTAAATTGCGCGTCAAGTACACTTAAAATACTAACCTAGATATACAAATTGTAAAAACTGTAAAAGGTCAAAATTTGAAACTGTTATAATACGTAAAAAAAATGGGAACAAAGATAAATAAAAGTTAAAAGCATACCAACCCCCATGGACAGCAGCATTAACTTTATGAGGGCATAGAGTTTAACCCTAAGTTCAGGTTGTTCACACCTTCTAAGATACTCTGTTACAATTCGAATCATATGTGCAGCATGTGGTAGCAGTTGACTGCAATAAGAACCATTCACATAATGTGACAAACCACACGTCAGAAAGTGATATCCAGAAGCAATTTATATTTTATATGGCATTTAGAACAATTAAACATGTTGACAAGACTACAAATAGATAAGCAGAATATACTTGTTTATCAGTTTACAAATAAAATCAAAGCTAAAAGTACTAAAGATCTGCAATATCTTAAATAGAGTGATCACATTTAACAGCTTAAGGAGTATATTCTATAGTGAAATCAGACACGATAGCACCTTTTCTAGAAAAGTATATTTCCAATTTTCATATGACTCAAGGTCGCTGATCAACATAATTTACTCATCTTATCTTGTTTTCACTTTAAGTGAAGTGAAATCATATGCTTCATCACAAACAGTACTAAAAGAAGGATAAATAGTGTAGATCACCTGTGCGCTCCCTTGACAATACCACATAGGATATCCAAACTATATGAATGCTGAACCGGAAGTTCTAGACATACATATTCCTGTTGCATTGCAGTGATAGTGGGGTACAAGGTGTGTGGCAAAGAACCATCCACTGTCAGAACTCTTTCAACAAGCATTAACAATAGCCGAACAGGAAGTTTAGCCTACATTCAAAACAAATGGAGCTTTTAAATTATGTTACCCCTTCAGCTATATTGAAGATGATTAGAACATATAAAGATTAAAGCTACCTTAGCAGGATAAGAAGTCGTAAGCATTGTAGAGCAGCATAGCATCAGCGCAGATATACTAGGCATAGAGACTCGTTCCTGCAGTGTTGCCTTGTTAGAAATGTCGAATATTGTTAGGCCTCCGAGAGGGGCAGGTGGACTGGAAATCGTTGTTGTTGTTGTTCCAAGAGGGGCGGGTGGATCTTTTTTCGGTGGGACTAATGCCCGCATGATTTCACTAGACCTAGCTTCTGCAATGTATGTGCATAACCGTGTAAGTTCTGCTGACATAAATACATAATCAAACATTCAAACATCAGCCAAATTACTCTCCATAAAACTTACCTTCTTCTAAACCTTGGAATGAATCATTTAGAAGAACATTAATAGCAACTAAGACCTTGTAAATCATCAAAGACCAACTGTCTTCATCCCCTTTTGATTTGGGAAGTAATGATAAGCAACGAGCAAGTTTCTGGTCACAGAAGAATATATGTGTGAAATTCTGTCACCATTAAAAATGCCAACAGTCAAGAAATAGATAATGGTCTCACCTTCAACATATCAGTGGTGCATTTCCCAGACATGATCTTTGTAACAATAGCAGCTTCAGCCTGTCACAATTTTCAGAAAATCAACCAAGGACCATCGTTTACACAATTTACCACAGGATGTATGTTCAGTCAGCATAAAAGAGTAATTTCATTAAAGAGAACCGTTTTTGCCAAAATTAGCAAAGTGAGCAATAATGACTACTGACGGCTTAGCATATTTTATTATGGATTACATGTTATCACAAGTTACAACTTCCCTAATAGAACATAACAACAAATGTTAGATAGTGATCAGGTGTGAGTGAGAGATTACTTCATAAATGATACATAAATGTCTTCAGTTGCACATTTCTTCTAGTAGGTAACATTGCAAGTTGCATGAGATAATATGCCAAAACCAAAAATTATGCAACTGGTACGACTAAAGAACTTCATATTTCATGATTCCTTATTCCCCGAGAGATAATTAGTGGAGAAGTCTCTGTGTGCTTTAATAAACAAGATGATATTTCTACATACTTTACAGAAGAGCCAGATAACTTACAGAATCACAGGTCTTCTGGAGAGAAGATGGAAATAAAGTCAAAATGGTGCATAACAAACTAGCAACTCCATCCTGCAAAAAAGTACAATATTAGACTAAAAGCCATCACCTTCTGATTATAAAATGTCTTATATAACAGATAACATAGATTTAACATACACTACATTACTTAGATGTCCAGATTAAAATTGCTTCTATATACGCATAGCATGCAGAAAGCAGCTGATAAGCTGAAAGATTAGGAGAAAAAAATAGAAGTTTATGTGAATCCGAAAAGTGTTGGATGAGTAATTTTGAAGTACATAAAATCTTTAGGTCTTTAGGATGAAAAGAATGATTATCCAATTGTGAGGGCAGGCAGTTGGTATTAGCAGCTACAACATAAAATGAAAGATAAATGGCCCTGAACTTGGTAATACCAATACATACAGCATCTGAGCTATCCTTGTGCATCAGATTTAAAACTGGCTGAAGAAGTCTTGCAGCATGTGTAGTTCCATCTCTCTTCGTATTTGGAAGACCACTCAACCTAGTTCAAATGGAAAAAGTTCAGATCTTTTTGTTTGATGAAAATGAAAAGGAAATTAGATTTTGAGTAAGTGCGTACATATTATAATAGCAGATAATAAAGAATGAATGCCCCCACAACATATGTAGTAAAGGACCTAAGGAAGCCTGTCTTTAAGGGTTTCATTCATAGCTTTAAAATTCGCATCCTCAAACCAAACACATTCTATCAAATATATCACATTCCCAAACCGTTGATTCAAAAGCACCCTACAAACTGGTCTGCGCTCCCCCTTAAAGTATCCCATGAGTTTCTCACAAAACCCTTTTGTGAGTAGCTCTGCTAGTTGCTATAATGTTTTACATTGGAACATAATCAATGTTGTTGATATTCCCACCTTCTTTCTCCTAGATAAAATATCAATTTACTTCCATGTGTTTAGTTAGGTCATGATAAACTAAATGTGCTACTTGATAAATATGTTTCATTTTGGACCATGTAAAAGTTATTTTTATGTAGTTTATACAATGTTCTGCTACTTAAAACAAACATGAAAAAAACGATGTGATACATTTACTGATTAACAAAAGTTATTTAGGTACACCTACGATATCATAACAATATCAAAATTTTATGTCTGCAAATGCAAAATTAAATATATGGTACCTTGTAAGAAGATCTGATAACGAGACACAACAAGCAGCCTTCACAAAGTGAGACTCTGCAGGAGGCTGATTTAGAATGCACAATGCAGACTTATGTTAGATTCAAAAATGTAGAACATCAACATATAAGAATCTCGAAACGCAGCAACTGTAAATATTGACTTTAGCTAACCATGTATTTATTAGATTTAACAGAACCAGCTAAAGTATAAAAGCCTAAATACTGACATACAGAAAGTGTGTGTTATCAAACTTTTAAACTGGATTCAAAATAATAAGGTCGTGTGTCACTGTGTCGTATACTCATGAACAAAAATTTGGTATTAAATTAGTCCAAACTATATGACAATATAGCACATATATTTCAAGATATAACAAAAGCTCATAGCATATGCAATCATTTGCAATATATAAACAATAGATAGTTGAATAGATTCACAAGCGCTCACCCTATTACCATCATGCTTACAGGAAAGAGACACATTACAATGCAATATAAATGAAGATTGACAGAGAGCTCACACCATAAGGTTATGTCAAACAAGCGCACCTATTTATGAAATGGCTTAATGGGTGCATCCTTTTTGATATATAGTTTCTCCAAGTAGTCATGTCTCATTAGTGGTCATGCCAAACAGCGTCACCAGTATATAAAATCATAATATTTAAAATAATATACAAATTATCTGCCACTCATATACATTGAAATCAGAATATCAGATTCTCTCCCTCCCTTTAGTTATCATTTTTCTATGCATAGAACTACATGGTCAAATCCAGTATCGGATTTCCCATTTTTGTTAACTACTTTTCAGAGTTGCTAAAACTAAATTAGTAACATCTTAAAATCATCACACAAAATAGATAATCTTCACACCGGAAGATAGCTAGTAAGATAGATATGTTGTCTAATTCCCTCCATTGACATAACAAACATCCGTTAACACAACGACTTCTCAAACTATAAAAGCAGAACAGAGACTAAATACCTGAAGATGTGAAAGCAACTTCTGAAACCAAACAGAGTAAGATGCGAGAAACCGCTCGGGACTGCATCCTTCACAAGTCACCCCTAATAAACATATTCCAGCCCAGCATTTATCTGGCTACACCACACACATTAAAAGTAAACTCAGATCATCACTTCTAAAAAAGGCATAAAATTACATAATAACAATCACGCTACTATCATCTACAGCAACAAACTGTAGTCCACATTTTAGCCGCTTACATCCTCCAAAACTAAAGAGTAACTGATAAAAGAAAAACTCTCCTAATCTCTTACTAAGATTGTATTTGAGATTGCTTATTATTTCTGCTTATGCTTCTACTTACAAATAAGTACTTCTAAGCGCCTTAAAAATTCATTCAGAATGAAGTGTTTGGATTTGCTTATTTATATACTTGAAAATTTTGAACCAAATCCATATTAGTAAAAAAAAAAGGGGGTATTTTAATTTCCTTTCAAATAAGCTGCTTTTTCCATGCATATATGAAACAGCTTATTCCACCCAAGAGCAGACCCAGAACTTACTATCAGCAGGTGCAAAAAACGTTTACTCAGTCCTAACCGCGCTAACTATACATAGACTTGCACCTAAACTTTTTAACAAGGTGCATTTTTAAAATACCAAAGAATTTATGCAAAATTTCCATTCACGTGAACCCCACCAGTCCGTCACTAAGGGGGTGTTTGTTTGAGCTTATATGTGGGCTTATGAGCTTATTTGATTTCGGCTTATATTTCATAAGCCTCAATTTTCTAGCTTATTTTGAGACTTACGGGCCTATATAAGTTTTTTATATCATAAGAAACTTATATAAGCCCACAAGTGTCAAAATTAGCCGAAAATTGGGGCTTATGAAATATAAGCTGAAAAACAAATAAGCTCGTAAGCCACATATAAGCTTAAACAAACACCCTAACTTCACCTAAATATAAGCTGATGAAAATCAAAAGCAGTTTAGACGAAACAGCAAAGTAGAGCAAATAAGCTAAAATTATATCATTTTCATTAATCAGAAACTAACTATAATTACAAAGTGAATACAAAATATACCATGTTACTAGAAAGAAGCATAAGAAGACGATCAACCCACAAATCAACAGCAGATTTCCATTTCTCAGCCATCTTTTTATCATCATTGGACTGTCTCTCAGACAGCAATTCATGTGTTTAACAGCTGATACAAGGTGTGACAGCTGTAATGAGTTTCGGAGTTGTTGTTTTTCATCAGGAATGTGTTCCTTTATTAGTGACCGTAACAGTCTTGGTTTTAATGCTGGGTCGTATACGTTGTTTACATACTCAAATGCCGCCATTTGTTGCTGTCGTACGAGGTTGGGGTTTATGGTCTTTTTTTTTTTTTAATCTTTTGGTGGTGGTGTTGAGGGTTAGGGTTTAACGGGGTTGAAGATGAGTGGGTTTTTATACTTTTGGTACTTGGATATTTGTGTTATTGCATCTTGGTCCCTCTTATTTTTATAAATGTTGGCTTAATTAGGGGTGTTCAAGGATTGGGTAATAATATCCACAATAACCGAAACCGAAAATAATTGAACCGAATTTGTGACCGAACCGAATTGGTCAAAACCGAACCGAACCGAACTAAATATTTGATTATAGGGTTGGATATGGTTTTGGCAATGAAAACCGAAAACCGAATTCATATAAAATATATATTTTTTCTATGTATATATATGGAAAAAAATCACTAAAACTCTTTTTTAGTATAAATATAACATGATTAAGCTTGAAAAAAATATTTTGTATTAAAATATATATAATTAAATAAAAAATAATTAAAATTATGTAATTCGGGTTATTCGGTTCGGTTTTCGGTTCGGTTGAATCAAATTTAATTTCGGTTCGGTTCGGTTCGGTTTTCGGTTATACCCAGAAAAAAATTAACCGAACTAACCGAACCAAATAAACCGAATAACCCGATAACCGAACCGATGAACACCCCTAGTCTTAATGCTTATTGCCAAAGACATTATTTGGGCCCTTGTTCTTGGGCCAATTACAATCAGGCTCGGTCCATATTAGTATTTCATAGTAATTTTTGGGTTTCAGTTTACCGCCAGACACAAATCGGATAAAGCCTTCATTTTTAAAAAATTTTTGCGTTCACATTTGAATTATTTGCGACAAATAAGAATTGATTTTGAGACCTCTCGTATTTTAACGATGTTATCACAATTTCTTTACCATGAGCTCACCTCAAACGTCTCAGATTTAGTAGTATTTAAGGTTATTATCTATTCATACCATCAATAACACAAACAGTGCTAGAGATGTAATTGAGCATAAGTAACTTGATGTGAAGCAACTTGAACTTGACTTGACTAAAAATGGTTAAAATCTTGCAACTTGTTTTAAGCTCAATTGATTGTGATTTTTGAACTGGAATTTGGTTAAAATATAAATCAAGCTTAATTTTTTTGTCTTATAATTTCTAGATTGGCTTGAATCCACTTAATCAGTGGTACAATTTATGTAAATATGTAGACACAAAGGGTAGAAAGGTACAATGGCACAACATTGATGAGGCACATGAGCTGTACGAGTCAAGGTTTTCGATTTTGAGTTCAAATCGTCTTATACCAGGTCAGTTTCAAGTATAGTTTTTAGTTGATCTCGAGTAGCTCGCAAGTTGTATTATCTTACAGAGTCGAAAAGCAAATCACGTTATTAAAATGCATGCTTGAAAATATAACAAAACAATGTATTAATAAAAGGGTAAAAGTAAAAAATGACCAACATACTTGCTATGATGTACCTAAATGATAAACGTATCAATTTAACTACCAACATGCTACACCTAAGTTCAAATTATATACCAAAGTGATAAACATTTTCAAATCCATATTTCGGCCACCACCTCCGGCTACCGACCACCATCTCTCTTGCCGGAAGAAAATTATACATTATATTTTGGCCATTACCTTTATTTAGCCTCGTCGTCTTTCCCCTAATTAAGCAAATCCAAACAAAACCAAAATTTCTAATAAACAAATCCAAACAATTGCTTCTTAGAGATCTTGATATACCAAAAGTGAACTTAATTCCACTGACCCATTACTAACCACAAGATTTTCACTGTTTTCGGTTTCAAATCTTGAAAGATCAGTGGATGATGGGTTGTACTTAAGAAGCTTATAAACCTGATATTTTGAGTTCGAATCTTTTTGTTTCAAAAATCTTGTTCAAAAATCGATGATGGGTATGAACAGTTCTTGCAATATCGATTTTTATGGGGTTTTCTAAGAAATATTGATTTTTATGTAGCATAAAGGATAAAGGGTTTTTGCTAGTATGAACAGGTGAGGAAAAGAATGAAGGATTGTTGAAATATTTTTGTCATTAGGTGATATTTGTAGTTTTTGAAGATTTTTTACAAATTGTTGACAAATTAGTGTTGATTTGTGGTTGTTGAAGGATTGGGACAAATTTAGCAAATTTTGGTTATTTAATGATGCGTTGTTGTTGGTTTTACTTAATGTTGGTTGAGTTGATGTTGGTTATGATATTGTAGTCTTGTTTTTCTTGGTGGATGTTGCAAGTTAAATATGCCGGATACGGTTGGTGGTAGTCAGCGACGATGGCCGGAATCTGGATTTGAAAAGGTAGAAGATGAAGAACAAGGGTATTTATGTCAAATCACGTGCAAAGTTATTCATAATGGTACAAAATTTGAACTTATGTGTAGTATGTTGGTATTTAAATGAACATGTTTAGCATTTATATATTACGAGGCTTCCTCAACTCGCGATGCGATGCGGCCCAGTGGTTGAGGGTGATGTTTCAGATCCGTAATGTTGTATATGATGGTATTTAGACACCTATTGAGGTTTCGATTGTATTTATTATTTAGATGGCTAATAATGTTATTATTACTTTAGTTTATATTATTTTAGTGGAATCTATATTTAGATGCCTAATAATGTTAT
The DNA here is from genome assembly GCA_022545495.1 of Chrysanthemum lavandulifolium. Classification (NCBI taxonomy): domain Eukaryota; kingdom Viridiplantae; phylum Streptophyta; class Magnoliopsida; order Asterales; family Asteraceae; genus Chrysanthemum; species Chrysanthemum lavandulifolium. The sequence goes on from CM040245.1 coordinate 54,973,688, forward strand.
AATTACTTTTGTATTTATATTATTTTATTTTCATTAAAAGTTTTTATTAACATAGTCTTTTCATATGTAGTATTTTAATTTGAGTAAGTTTACATGTGTTTTGTTGCTTATTTATTTGTGACTTTTGTTATTTGGAATTATATCACTATTTGTACTCTTCAATGGCAAATTTTGAGTTGTTAGAATTTGATGAATATTTCGGGATCATCTAATTTGCATGATTGTACGTTTGTGCAGCATGCATGTGAAATGATGCGATTATCAAAGTTGCTTTTGATTGTTGTCATCATTTGAGGCGTGTAATGGTAAAAACAACACGATGATTTTGAACATGGGCGTTAGGGTCATCGTGGCGTAGCTTTAGATTCGATTGATGCTTTGAGAAAGACTCAAGAGAGGCATCGTGTATTGCTAAGGGTTGAATATGTGTGATTATCGAACATGTACGATCATCTAAAATGAAAGACAAATGTATGTAAGGATTGCAATTGATGTTATCATAAGTTTACATGTAAGGTATTGCGGCTCCTTCAATAACATTGCATGAAATAATAAAAAACTACAATAACTAAAGTTATTAGTTATTAAACATAAAAGAACCAACAACAAAATTGCTAAACATAAAAACTCTTGTGATTGAAAGAATGACCAGTGTCCGTCTTCATCAAAAGCCCATTCCATGTCTTCAAAGTTCAAACCATTATCCATCTTCATTACATTATTTGTCATTTGAGCAAAGGCCCAAAAGAAATAACCACAACAATAGTCCCAACACTTCACAACATTTCCCAAACACCGCTTATGCATAAGAAATTGGCCATATATATATGCAAGTACATATATCACATCTTCGCTTCATCTGCAGGTTGAGGAATTAAAGTAATCAAATGTATAATACGTACTCTTTCTAGCTAGCTCTCGCCATCTTCTTGCAAAACCTATCCTCGCAATGACAACAACACATATAAGATTAGTAATAATCAATCATTAACAATACAATCACAAACAAATACCCATATGTCAAGATGTTTGCCATATTACAAAAGCATACATAATACATTTCTTATTTATAGTATTGAGATCATTATGTGTAGTAAGTGCAAAGATGGTTCATATACTCGAAACCGTAGCAACAATTCATATTCCGCATCACTTGATATTCCGCATTAATTATGTAATCATAGATGAATGTTGTAATTGATATAGTTTTTGCACTTTAAACCATTTGCATTTAAAAAATAAAATAAAATAATACAATCATTCACACCAAAAAGAATTAAACATCTTTTTATTAGAAGAGATCATGCAATAAAGATCAGCCATCGGTGCCTACAACTTCAATGGTTCCATCGAGGCATTCTCAGTAGCAACTACTGATCGATTAGGTGTCACCTTTGTCGCATCCTTTCCGTCTTTAGAAATTTTCTTATCATCTTTGGCGGCATCATTGGGTGGTGGTGGTGGAGGAACCATGTGAGCAGTGGTGTTTGCTTCAACAGAACCAAAATCATCTCAACCTCGAGAGATCGGTTGGTTTACCCGGTTTGGGACCAAACTTTTCAATTTTGCATTCACCTCAAAAGATTCACTAATCTTCAAAGGACCAACCGATGGAACCCAAGTTTGACATGGTTGAGTTATACTTCCCGTTAATGACTCATAATTTAAAAACAACTATTTATGACCTACAAGCAAGCTCACATGGTACGGTTTCACAGATGCTTACATTTAGAACAAATGTAAGAAAATTAATAAAATGGTATTATATATATGTGCTATAAAAAGTCGCTAGATTTAGCAAACCTATAAAAGACTAAAACCACTAAGACCCATAGCTACAAATATCTTAAAAGCACGAAACATTCAATATGCTTAGCTTAAAATTCTACTTTCGTACAACATGAGAAGTAAAGAACTTATCGGAGCAATCCACCTTGACATTTCTCTAGATACAATTTCTTTTCAAAATTTTACTTGCTCATTTCCCATTAATTCAATGAGAAATCTTGTTGTCTTCTTTAGTGTGAAAGTTCGGTGCATACTTTGGCTTCCAGGTCCTTTGCTAACCGGTTTTAGAATTAATCTCTTTTATTGTATACCATGCTAAATCTCTACAGTAATTGTTCACCTATTTTAATTGTAATCTCTTCTATAATAGGATAGGTCCATTAGCCTCCACCACACAACAAACACAACTGAAATGATATGAAATGACCATGCACACATGAAGACCAAATGAAAGTAGACAAAATCTGAAAGTACAATGTCTTTTCTCAAACCAAGCAGAGCTCATGTAGCGCCAGAAGTGCATATACCCTAACGCTTTTGTTTTGTGGAGACGTTTTCTACATAACCTTACTCTTACGCATTATTTGAAAACAATCAGAAAGCCACACAAATAGCAGTAGGAAAATCAGATTTACAGAAATGACTTTTCTCTTAAGAGTGTCTCTCTTCTTTTGTTAGCATACATGAACAGGCAAATAGCTTCCAAATCTTGATCGTTATTGCATTTGACCAGCGTCTAGAGTACATACACTAAAGCAAATAAATCAACAAAATTGTGGTGCGTCTTAACAATATACATTCCCATACAAATAACTAAATCCCAAGATTAGATTTTTAACATTCCCTGTAAATTTTTGATATAGTTGATGTAACATTTGAAACTTCGTTTATCACCATTAAAATAAATTAACGTACAAAGCCTCTAAACTTTGAGACACAATTAATCAATTAATCAGTCCTAAGAGTACATAAGCCCACCTTTGAGCTTCTTCACTGAGTTGTTTCTTATAACTTGGCTTTGGAACTCTTCACAAATATATCGTTATATTGTGATATAAACAAATAAACAATCATGAATAACAACCGATATTCATGTACTGTAAATAAAGTAAAAGCTCCCATCTAGTCCCTCTGCTATGCGCATCTTTTGGAATGCCAGATTTTTCATGTTGTAAGGCACATTCAAGGTGACACGAATACCACATGACTTTTCCGATATGGAGGTTCCAGCTGCCATCGCCACCTCCACCTTTAGTCGAGCCACACCACCTTTTCCTCCAAGCACCACCAATTATATGGCATATCCACATGCATGGTATTTATACATGAAGTTTTACAATTGACAATAAATGAGATGATTATTAAGAGTCATCCAAAAGTTATTATAACTCCATGTTTTCAGATACCTCCCATGAAAACCATAGCCCTTCGTGCGCTACATTGAAGGAGACCTTTCGTGCGTATGCATTCAATTCGGTTGTAGTTATTTCGGTATGCATAGACATGTATGTACCGTGCATTTTTGGTATGCACAAACCCCTGCACATTAAATTAAGGGGGATAAGCTTTATGTATTATAGATTTGATAAAGCATGTCGGTCATTTTTTACTTTTACCCTTAATAAAATTATGCTCTCATCCTCTGCATTTACTTAACTCATATTTGTTAATCTTAAATTGAGGGTGGTTGGTCAGTTGGTAAAGTGATGATGGTCTTACCCTTTTGGACTTGACATGCCTTCCATGATTAAGCTTCACTATTCCTCACATTAAACCAAATCATTTCCATGGTCCAACAGCAGGACCAATTTTCTAAAGCTACCTTTCGCTTTTCATTCCATAAATAAAGATGCATATACATGAAAACCAAAATAAAAATAATAATAATGACCCAATTTTACCGCATGTCATGCCTAAATTGAACAAAGTTTGTCCAACTTTTAAATGTCCCTACATGCACATTTTTTCTTACCCTCTATATACAATCATAACTTTGTTTCCTAGTTAACTTTGTTATGGCTTCATCCTTTCTTCTATGTTTCATTGCCTTCTCATTGTTGCTTAGTATTATTATACCGATAAGTTCATCGAAACTCGATATTGAGGAGTTGTCATGGCTTGACAAGGACGACAACGATGAGGAGATTGTCATGGTCCAAACCCGACATGATTCACTAAAACAATGTGATTTTGGGTCGGGAAAATGGGTGTATGACCAAACTTACCCACTTTATGATGCGGCTACTTGCCCGTATCTTAGTACTAAAGTTACTTGTAGAAAAATGGAAGACCGGATTCTGATTACGAAAAATGGAAATGGAAACCACATGGCTGCACCATTCCTAGGTATGTATTGTTCCATAAATCTTTAGAAAAAAATTACTGTTGACTGTATTTGGCATGCTCAGCTTATTTCAGTAGTCTCCCTTTAGGTAAATTTTGTTTTGTAAGTAAAAAATAAGTACGTAACTTGAATTGACCCGTTCTTAAGTAAACGGGTTAACTATCACTATAAGTGCATAGCATGCATAAGGAGTTAGGAAATTTGGTTTGTAGCTCTAAGTTTCGGAATCAATATCTTGTGATTACTGATTAGTACAGCAAAATTTATACCTTAAATTGGATCGATCACAATATTTCAGGTTTGATGCATTGGAATTTCTTGGTAAAATGAGAAGGAAAAGAATAATGTTAGTAGGTGATTCCATAATGAGAAACCAATGGGAGTCTCTTGTTTGCTTGGTTGAATCTGTCGTGCCCACAGATCGCAAAACTGTCACCTACACAGGCCCAACTATGGCCTTCCATGCTCTGGTGAGACCCATTGTACTTAAAACCACGTCTCATACACGCATTCGTGATAAAACTGCTTATTGACGGTGTTTGCTTGTGTTACTATGTCACATTTTGCATTTTATTTTTCTTGTACAGGATTTTGAGACATCAATAGAATTTTGTTGGGCGCCACTTCTAGTTGAACTGAAGAAAGGGCGCGGAAACAAGAGGATTTTACATCTGGATTTGATAGAAGAGAATGCCAAGTATTGGAGGGCTGCTGATGTGTTGGTTTTCGACTCAGCACATTGGTGGACCCATTCCGACAAGTGGACCTCGTAAGAAACATGATACCTTGCATTTATGACTTGTATACTACAACTTACTATATGTAATGTTATTTTTAGGTGGGACTTGCTGATGGATGGTAAGCATGTAGCCCAAGATATGAACCGGATGGTTGCATACCAAAGAGGGCTTCAAACATGGGCTAAATGGGTCGATTTGAACCTCGACCCACGTCAATCTCGGGTCATATTCCGTAGCATGTCACCACGACATAACAGGTATACCTTATAAAATCAATGAGATATCGTGTCTAAATTATTTATGTGCATAAAATAGTTGTGCCTGACTAAAAGAAATTTGTACAGGGACAATGGATGGAAATGCTACAAGCAAAGTGAGCCATTGGGGTATGCTAGTCACCCTCATGTACCACAAGAGATGATGGTGCTTAAAGGCGTTCTCAAAAGAATGAGGTTTCCAGTTTATCTAGAAGATATAACTGCAATGTCAGCTCTACGAAGAGATGGGCACCCATCGATTTACTCACAAGCTAGTGGTAGTGGAGCCGAGAAGCAGCGTCGAACCAACCATGGTTCAGCTGATTGTAGCCATTGGTGCCTACCTGGGGTTCCTGATATATGGAATGAAGTGCTAAATGCTATGCTTTGAAAACTTGATTATGGTATAATGTCAATGTATCATTAGGCTAATGAAAATCTGTGTTCTGTTATGCTTTAGTACTTTAGTTGGATTGTAACCTCTTTAATGTGCCATTTGGTTTCTCTATTGTTTATAGCATCTCAAATTTGAATTTCTGTCTTGTTTGTGTAGTTTAGAGCGTAAATGGTTCGGCTTTATAGGAATTATAATTCTAATTCTCCCAATTTGCTGTGGAACTTGTTATCCAAAGACCTATAACCATTGATACTTTTCACAACGTACTTGCTCACGTCCCGCACAGTCTTTGATAAGATTCTGATGCGTATCAAAACATTGGAATCACTGATAAGATTCCTGTAATTATATGAGGCACCGAGATCACGTTTAATGATCCTTGCCCGGTGCTCACTGCCTCTTGCAGTTATACATGACAATGTACCAGCCAACTACAATGTTATTTTCATTAAATTAATTCAGTGGTGAAGAAGCTCGTACTTTAGATCGTTCATATTAGTTGATGTTATAGCATTAGATATCTACATCTTCCATCTATATTAGTACCTTCCTTAGACAAGTACCGAGTGGCCACAAGAAAAATGGTTCCTTTTCATCCTTAAACGTTTTATCTCCGTGTAAAGATTCATATTGCTACGATATCATTTCAACAATTAAGGATATAGATCGAGATTCACAAGAATTTACTTTCGAATCATGGCCCTTGGTAATTTGAGTTCATTGCCTAAAGATACCAACTGGCCATGCTTCAGCAGTTGTATCAGTATCTTCAATACGGCATTTAAATCCTTTATCGTGACTATAGCAAGAAAAATGTAACGGGCCAGTTTATGAAGCCCTATAGAAAGACTAGTCATCTCTATGATAGTTTATCATTGTAATTTCTATAATAGTTTTATCATGTAGTTTACAGAATATTGCTTAGAAGTGTGTATTTCCTTAGAATAGCAAATGTAGGCATCAAGTATAAATAGGTCAAGTCTCCTTTCATTTACTCACTTCTCAATATCAAATCTCTATTTTCAAAGTACTCACAGGCCATGTTTTATATTTGTAGGAGTAAAAATTGCAAAAATCGTCTTTGCGGTTTGGCCGAATTGTATGTTTCGTTTGTGTGGTTTAGAAAGTGCAGGCGACATGTGAGGAAACTTTGGGTCCGATTTCGTCCTTCGCCAAAGTGAATGAGTGATGTGGCCTCGTCTTCATCCTCTTTGATTTTACAGCTTGAATTTTACTTTTTATTTTAAATCAAAAATGAAGAACATGAAAGAAGACTTTCAAATCTTCAACAAATATTCAACCTTCAAATTTTGAAAACAAAACCCGATTCACAAACATATAATTAGATCTTCAATTCATACCTTATTTACACATCATTATCATCCAACAATATGCAATAACAAACTTTAATTTTCTCAAAATCCCAAACCTTTTCTTAAAAAAAAAAATAATAATAATAATAAAAAAAATAAATCTCCAAACAAAAATCACAATTCCAAACCCAAACTTTATATGCTATCTAAAAACAAGTATACTCTTTTTTTCGAATAACATAATTTTATTAAAAACTAGCGAGAAGCTAGGAAAAACAATTTACAAAACATAAGGAATCAATAGGTTTTGAAGCCAATTGTTCCAAGAAATATTAGCTTTCCTAATCCTATTTGTGTACCACAAGAAAGAAGTGCTAGTGATCTTGTCAAAGATCTCATTTCGGACCATACAATGACTACTAAAAATGAGCTGGTTTCGAAAGTTCCATAAGGTCCACAACACTACACTAAGGATAGCTTCTAGCATCAATTTCCACTCCTTTTGAATATGCAATTGATCAATGTACTCGTATACATCCTGAAGGGATGAAGGAGTTGGGCAAGGTAATTCCAACCAAGTGAAAACTTTGAGCCAAACACATGTAGCATGAATACAAGTCCATAACGAGTGATGCAAAGTTTCTAGCGAAGACGAGCAGTTGGGACAAAGAATAGACTCAAGCTCAACACCTTTACTACTAAGATTCCACCGAGTAGGGAGGCGATCACGAAGAGCACGCCATACAAAATTGTTAACTTTCTTCGGAATAAAACGACACCATCTAGCTGAGATGTAAGCGTCCGAAGTAAAGCATCATTTAAATGAATACGTGTCTTTTTAATAGTGAAACCAAAAATGGGATCTAGAAGCAATACCCGTTCATCTCTAGCCTCGTTAAGGATAATTGGATCAAGTAATGAAGACAAGGTACTTAATTGATTTGAGGTAGTACCAATTGAGATCGTACGGGTCCATATCCAATTCCACCTTTCATGAACCATAAAATCTTTATTCACCTCTAAACGAAACAAGCGAGGGAATCGATTTTGAAGCATAGTGTCACCTATCCAATGGTCTTTCCAGAAACGAGTTGTTCTACCATCATGAACATTCCTCTTTATAAGGTGGTGGGGAATTAATCATTGATCGTTGATGGCAAACAAGTATACTCTGACTTCACAAATTCACATATATCATAATTCCAAACCCTAAACTCAACAACGACAACAATATAAATCAATCAATATTATAAATAAACAAAACATTTTATAAAAAACCATACAGTTCTCGGCAAATAACGATACGACCAGTTTCGCCTCGCTTCATCTTGCGGGACAACTGATTCCTCCACAAACACACTATCCTCCTCCAATTCATCCTTCAGCGCCACATGAAGCACCTCTTCGGGCACCACCAATTTACGAACCACCTCTTCGGGCACCGAATCTACAACCACAACAACTTCTTCTTGATTGACTTATTCTTCTTTAATTTCTACTTGGTTTACTTCTAATTTTTGGATTTTAGAAGAAGAAGGTTGTTAATACAAATAAAATGTAAAAACGTTTGTTTATATTTAGCGATCTCGTTATTTTTTGTTGATAACAAATGTAAGGTTATCATAAGTAAAATTATAAGAATGGATGTTGTTTTGAAAAGTATATACATTTGGTCATTTACATAAAATGTTGTAGTAAATAAATTGTTGTAATATAATATGTAATAGGATGGGTAATATACAAGACCCATGACCCATACCCATGGAGCAAATCCATAACCCATGACCCATTGCATGACATCATACATGTAATCATGTTGGGTATTATCCATGACCCATGACACAATGTCCATGACCCATGACCCAAGACCCATGACCCGTTGTCTAGATACATTGTATCTTGTTGGATACCCATGACCCAAAGTCCATGACCCATGGCTCATAACCCATAACCCATAACCCGATTTGCAACCCAAAATCCGGATTGTTCGACCAGACCGCGGATCCTGTGTTTTAATCGGCCGGATCCTGGGTGAGGATCCACGAACCGTGGGACCGAAGGCTTTTGTGCCTATAAATAGTGAGTCATTTCTTCATTGTTTCTCACCCTTCTTCTTACAACTCTCTCATATATTATCTCACTCTCCAAACCTCTAATCATTTGATCATTCTAGTAGTTCTTCTATCTTTTGTTGTGATTCTCATATAGGTCCTTTCAAAGGAGAGATCACGCTATACTACAAGTCATCCAAGCAAAGGGTCCTTGATTGATTTGTTCATCCACAAGATTTCTGTAGCAAGATCTTGTAATTCATATTTCACATATTTGTTGTGTAATAGTTGTGTAAAGGTTTAGTTCTACGTCGTGGAAGAACTCGGTATTTAGCTTTGTACCGGAAAAAGTGTAAGCGACGTTGTGAGGCTTCTCCGCCAAGTTGAAGGAGCTTGTTGACATGGTGCTTGAACTCTCGAGTGGGGAACTCGGGGAGTGGAGTAGGGCAAGGAAGGTGTCATGTAGCCGAACCACTATAAATCACTTGTGTCGGTACTTTCTATCATTTACTTTACTTGCTTTCTTTACTTACTTTACTTATTGCCTCATACTATTTATCCATCCACACGAATTCACATAAGATCGAATCTAAATCTTTGAAACTTAAATTAAAATCGGTAAAACTATTCAACCCCCCCTCCTTATAGTTTTCCACAATTGGTATCAGAGCAAGGTTTTTAAAAATTTTCGATCACAATGAGTTTTAAAAATTATAGAGAAGGGCAATATATGCAACGGCCTCCACTACTTGAAAATAATAGTTTTATTTATTGGAAAAATAGATTTGAAACTTATGTGAAATCTAAAGATATTGATCTTTGGTATATTATTGTTGAAGGTGATTTTCAAGCAACTGTAAAAGATGATAAAACCGACAATGAAGAAAACATTTCTCATGATCGTCTCACCGACGACCAAAAGAAAAAGATTTCCAAAAATAGTGAGGAAAAAATAGTTTTATATAATGCCTTACCCAAAAAGGAATTTGAAAGAATTTGTATGCATAAAACTGCTAAAGAAATTTGAAATTCATTGGTTGTAACACATCAAGAAAATCAACAAGTTAAAAGCAACAAAATTGATTTATTTGTTCAACAATATGAACAATTTTCAATATTGGATAAGGATAGTATTGATAATTCTTTTGCTAGTTTTAATACTATTATTACTTCATTAAAAGCACTTGATGAGTCTTTTTCTAGTCGTAATTATGTCAGGAGATTTCTAAGGGCGCTTCCATCAAAGTGGAGCCCGAAGGTGACGGCCATTGAAGAATCCAAAGACTTGTCAATCCTCACTCTCGATGAACTCATAGGCAACCTAAAGGTCTATGAGTTCGTACTCGCTAAAGACCCCGAGGTCTCAAAGGAAAAGAAAGAGAAACATAAATCTCTCGCTTTAAAGGCCAAGAAAGTCTCAAGTGATGAAGAAACCTCATCTTCGGAAAGTGAGGACGAAGAGTATGCAATGGCGGTACGCGACTTCAAGAAGTTCTTTCGGAGAAAAGGAAGATATGTCAAGCAACCTTATGACGACAAGAAAGGGTTGCGGAAAAGCAAAGACGATAAGAAAGTGAAGGACGAACGCAAGTGTTTCAAATGCGAGGATTCAAATCACTTCATTAGTGAGTGTCCCAAACGCGACGAACAAAAGGCATTCGTGTGTGGTTCGTGGGGAATGAGTGAGGAAGAAGGAAGAAATTTGTCTCATGGCAAAAGACTCCAACGAGGTACGTTCCGACTCTCTATATTATAATAGTTCATCGTTAGATGATGAATCCTTACATCTTGAATATGATAAGCTTTGCAAAATTAGTCTCAAGGTAAGTAACAAAAACAAGATTTTGAAAATTAAAAATGAACTTTTAGAAAAGGAAGTTCTTGAACTAAAAGATAAATTAAAGAGATTAGAAAAGGGAAAAGAAGTAACTAATGAATGCAAGCTTTGTGTAGAATTTCAAACGTTAGTTGATCATCTTGATTCTAAGATTGCTAGACTAAGTACTAATTACCTTGATAAAATACTTGATAGTGTTAAAATGGGTAATAATCAAAAGGGTCTAGGTATTCAGGAACACATTGCGTCAACTAGCGAGATTAAGGAAACATAATTCATTAAAGCAATTGAAAAACCAGCTATTGTAGTCCCAGATCTGACGGATCTTTGAACACTAGAAGGGGGGTTGAATAGTTTTACCGATTTTAATTTAAGTTACAAAGATTTAGATTTGATCTTATGTGAATTCGTATGGATGGATAGATAGTATGAAACAATAAGTAAAGTAAGTAAAGAAAGCAAGTAAAGTAAAAGGAAAGAAAGTAGCGACACAAGTGATTTATAGTGGTTCGGCTACAAGGACACCTTCCTTGCCCTACTCCATTCCCCGAGTACCCCACTCGAGAGTTCAAGCACTATGTCAACAAGCTCCTTCAACTTGGTGGAGAAGCCTCACAACGTCGCTTACACTTTTTCCGGTACAAAGCTAAATACCGAGTTCTTCCACGAGGTAGAACTAAACCTTTACACAACTATTACACAACAACTATGTGAAATATGAATTACAAGATCTTGCTACAGAAATCTTGTGGATGGACAAATCAATCAAGTACCCTTTGCTTGTATGACTTGTAGTATAACGTGATCTCGCCTTTATGAAGGACCTATATGAGAATCACAACAAAGTATAGAAGAACTACTAGAATGATCAAATGATCAGAGGTTAGGAGAGTGAAATAATATATGTGTTGGAATCACTCCTAAACTAGAAATCAAGTGTTAGTCATTAATATGTAATAGTTAGCTTATTTATGGCTTTTATGTTAGTAATCAAGGTTAGGCTCATGTAGAAAGCCCATGAGCCTATCCAAAGCCCAATAAGTAAAGGATGGGAACTTGGGGTGTTGCCCTAGTTCCCTCCTATAAATAACTATTCTCATATCATTCGTGTGTCTTGGTTTAGTGTTCATCCGATCATTCTCTTCTCTATTTCTACATATTGATGATTGTGTTACTAATATGGTGACCTAACAGTGGTATCAATCGCCAAATAGTTTGGTGAAAAGGTTTTGTTTTTGAAGTTTTGGTTTTACGCGTAACATACGGTTCACAAACTTTTTCACGCTTAAAAACTCATTTTTTACACTTTACAATCCAAGATTCTTGTACTTTCAAAGTTTTTAGGTGTTAAAATTTCAGTTTTTAGCAAAAATTTTCAAACTTTACGTGTAATTCATTGTTTTTAAGCTTGATTTTAAACGTGTGTCCATTTCTACGCGTAACGTGTCTACAAGTTTTGGATCATCAAGTTTCATACTTTTGTGTTATTTTGGTGATATTGAAGTCGTTTCATCAAAAATCGGTTTAGAAACACTTTGGGCTAAAAATCGCTTTGGTTAAGTTTTACGATAACAAAACCCTAAAGTTACGCATAAGCTTTCCTTGGTTTGATCTTTAGTGAATTGGTTTACTCGGTGTTTTCTTGCTTGGATAAGCCTCGAAAACACTTCGACTTGGATATCTTTTACACCGAGATTAGTGTAAAGGATTTTTGGGCAAAACCCTAATTTTACGCCGCTTAAACTTACGCGTAGAACTCTTTACGCCTAAGCATTTTCACGCTTTAAGCCTTGTCTTACGCATAAGCTAATCTTACGATAAGTTTTCACGCCTAACTTTCGTTTACGCCTAATTTTAGTGTTTCTCAATTTACGCAGTAAGCTAATCCTCACGCAAATACTACTTTACGCGTAAGTTTGGTGTTTTACGCCTAAGCATTACTTTGCCTAAACTTGGTTTCTACGCCTAAGGATACCGCATCAACAACGCTTCATTCGACTACAAAGATCCATTTTACAACACAAGTTTTCAACATGTCTCAACCACCATACTCTAACCGTTGGTGTGTATTCGCCAAAGAAATAGGTAAGATAATCAATGTCGTGAAACAACTATCAAATCGGTAGAAACAAATACCACTAGTGGTTACCTGGATATCACTTGAATCGTGTGATCACTTTCCAAAGTAAAATATTCGACCCTAATTCTCGGGTTACACGAATATCTACTTGGGATAAGACCAAATGCGCTTATGGAATTAGGCACAATTCAATAACCCTTGCGCTTATAAGTGTTTAGTGTTTTCAGATATCTTCATGCATAATCGATCTCCTATTTATAGGAGTTTACTCTAAGCTAATCAAATGGAATTATGAGTATTAATCGCCCATTAATAGCCTCATAATTATCCCCATTATAGTCGTTAGTGGTTACATGACCAATTAAACGTGGTCATTAAGCGTTGAAACCGCCACTGAATAGGTCAAACCGCTACAAGCAAGATTTCATCAAGCTTTCATAGTGCTATCGGTGGATACACCGCTCGATGGAATCCACAAGCTTGATGGAAAACACAAGCTTGGAAACACAAGCTTCAGTGGAAACATCGCTTATCGATCGAAACATCGCCATCGATGGAAACCACAAGCGGTACTTTCCACAAGCGATTTCTACTAGCACTACCAATACAAACCACTACAAGAGTCGGGGTGTTCATGGACCTTATGGGTGTACACTCCGCACCTCCCAACCCATTACAAGGTGTGAACTAATTCCACAAGTGCACTAAATTTTCCAACACTAACTACTTTCCTTACACGTATAATCAACAACAACAACAACTCAGTCCACAACATCAACAATTCAATCAACAACAACAAATTTATCAACAACAATTTAACCAACAACATTATCCACAACAAGGAGCAATTCCACCTCAAATGGTTCAACCACCACCTAGTCTTCAAGTACAACCTTACACAAACTTTTACAATCAACAACCATCAAGGAATACAATGAAGGAACCGTCTTGGTTTGCAAAAATGTGTGAACCTTTAAGTAGCCAACAATCCATTCATGAGGCAGGATCACTTGATAGACCTCCAATGCTCACTCCCGGAAACTATGATCAATGGGTAATTAGGTTCTTTAGGTTTTGTGATCTAAATAAGCCACATGGAAAGTTCTTAAACAAAGTCATATTGGAAGGTCCATTTCAGATGCCTATTGTCGTTACACCCGGAGATCCAAATGCTATTCCACCAAGAGATGATCTCACAAACATTGCAAGCATTCTTGACCTTTACGGTGATGAACTTCTACATTTGGAAGTCGATGAGCTAGCAATGCAATATATCCTTTTAGGATTACCCAATCCAATCCTTCAAGTGTTGATGCTCAAAAGATCGCAAAAGCAATGCGGGAACGTATTCATCTTCTCATGGAAGGCCCGAACTCAATCAAGAAGATATGGAATCCAAAATCTACTTGGCTTATGAACACTTCATGATTGAACCAGAGAGACATTGAGTCATATCATCATCGATTCTCGACATCATCAATGACTTGGACAAACATAACATCATTATGCCAAGAATTGCGATCAACACTAAGTTCCTAAGTAGTCTTGGTCCAGATTGGGAAAAGTATGTCATTTTCATCCGTCAAGCTAAAAATCTCCATCATGCTACATACGGATTGTTGTACGACTATTTGAAGCCCCACCAAAAAGAAGTTGACAAAGAAAGGGCTCTCCATGGACTAACGGTCACACTGTCACTTCCGGATAATCAACAACTTGCTTTGTGGGCTCAAACTAGTTATCCTCCTCAACCCGCTGCTCAACCAACTGCAACAATTACACCATATGATCCGTCACCGCAACAATCTCAACAAACTCAATTGGTTCCATACAACAACAACAATGATCAAGCACTTTACAGTGAAGCTAATGAGGACTCCGATGCTTTTGATGCATTGCAACAAGGATTTGTTATGATTGCTAAAGCATTCGGTCGTTATACAAACAAATCCAACAATCGCATTCGTTCCTCATCAAACACAAGGAATCAGGCTGTTATGAACAATGGACATGTTGAAGTTCAGAATCGTGGTAATGTTCGTCAGATGGGCGGTGGTCAAGGGTTTAATGCTATGGGAAGGAATAACATGGGTGCTCCACAACAACAGAGAGCTCAAGTGATTGAACAGGGGAATGCTCAGAATGGTATGAATGGTCTTCGTTGCTACAACTGTAATGAGAAGGGTCACCTAGCTAATGCATGCCCAAAGCCGAGGACTAGAGGCAGTACTTATCACAAGGAGGCTTTACTTTTGGCTCTTAAGGATGAAGTTGGTGGAACCCTCACAAACAAAGAACAGAGCTTTATGGCATATGCAGACTCAGATGATGATATGGAGGACTTGCAGGCTAATGCAGCAGATTATGCCGATGGCTAATATGCACGAACTACACATGAGTGACACAGCCCGAGTGTATGACATCGATGGCTTGTCTCGGTACTGAACAAACCATATTCATCACCGATCTAATATCTCACCAACATCCGAATCGACGAGGCTCGGGATCATTCAACATGAGCCGCCCACATCTCATTCGATGATTCTCAACTAGATCCAAGAGTTACATTTGACGATCAAGATGACCTCATGGTTACCTTTGATAATCAAATTGACTCCGTGGTCATACTGAGGATCTCGAGCGGTGATCATGTTGTGACTCATGTTGAACATGCCGAACCTTGCCTAATCCAGATGTTGACCTCTTACTTAAAGACCAACAATCCCGAATGGAAGAATGTTGTGTAATCGAATCAGCAATTACACGGTAAAAATGCACTGCTAACCGTGGATATTGAATGCTTAAATGGCAACTCAATTTTTAAAACTCAAGAAAAACGTGAACAAGGTTTTGAAGTTGCTTTTGCTACATCACACCAAAACGAAAAATCATTAGAGCGACGAGACACGTGATCTAGTCAGCATCCAAGAATGCTTTGTTGTCTCAAATAAAACAACTAAAACATGATCATAAACAACAAATTAACGCTCTTACTTTGGAAAATCAAAAGCCAAGGTCGAGTTGTTAACTTGTCAAAATAGTTCTCTGAATACAAAAAGCATTCAACGAAACGAATAGATTCCTATCTTGAGGAAATTGTCGACTTACAAAACAAAATCAAAGAGTTTCAAATGTTGTTTATAAACATGGTGAATCAATCACAACGATTCAAAAGTTTACTTTCAAACCAAATCCAAATGGATATGGACGAATCTTGTCGATTATAAACCTAAGTTTTCAAATAGAGCATTCAAACCAAATCTCAAGTTTACAAAGAGAACATAGAATTGATGATTCCATTATGAGTGTTGTTGAATATAATCGCCAAGAGGAATTCGATGCGGAAGACGAGAGTCGATCAAAATTAAAAATGTTATTTATAACAAACCATTTAACTATTCTAAAGTCACGCCACTTTCACACAAAGGATACTTTTAACACACCTTGGGTTATCACACCTAGGTCTCGAGTCTTCTAATGTTGGTCCCCAACCCACCTCGCACAAATTAATGGTCCTTTACCTTCACTCGGTGAAGTAAAATCAATACCGAAAATCCTCAAATTCTTAGATATTTTGACATTTTCACTGGACATCAAACTTTAGAACGTGAGATTGATTTTCATTCGAAATAAAAGTTGAACATTTTCAATCGCCTCGCACGAAAGCACAAAGAGATATTTTTCGAAAAGAATTTTACCCCATGTTAAAATTTTGAAAATTGTGCATTGTATCGGAAAGGAATTTCATATGAACTTGGATCGATGAAAAGCAGTTTGAGAAAATGTAAACATCCATTTCAAATACTAAACGCAAAAGAAAATGTTGAGAAAAGATGTTGATCGACTCTTGGAAGATGTTATATGTGCTGATATCCATAATGTGGTGTTATTATATTCTGTTGAATATGCATTTGATTATGTCTCTGTTGATTCTGTTGCAAATGTTGAGAATACTGATTTTGTGTCACAAATCAAGTCTTTAAAAGTTGAAAATGAACGAGTGACAAACGAGCTTTCAAATGCAAAACGTCGTCTTCAATGGTGTCAAAAAGATTGTCATACTCGTGAACTCGCTTGGCAAAACAAAATCGCTCAGTTGCAAGCAAAAACCTTTAATTCAAAGCCTGAGCAACTGGATGATGAAAACGCGTCTTTGAAGTGTCAAATCTTAAAATATGAACAAGAAATTTCAAAAATTCATAAGAACCATATCACATATCGATTTACTCAAAAGACTCGTGCTAAAGCGTCAAAGATCTTGATGATCATCTTGCCTACACCAAAGATGTTCTACTGACGAGATGGACTCACTCGCAATGAAAAACTTAATTTGTTACACACTATCCATGATCTTAAAGCAGAGGTGGTGAAACTTAAGAAAGATAGGGATAGTAACACAGTAGTAATTGCACCCAAACAGATTCAAAATGACTCTAGAACATCTAATGACAAATCACAAGAAACTAATGTGCTTCCCTCTACTGAAACAGGAATAGTTGCCTCTTTTCCCAACGCCTGCACTTCATGACCTAGAGCAATACAAGGAAGAATAGGAAGTTGCAACGTAAGAAAAGAACAATAAATAATGTCAAGTGAAGAACACCCTAGGACTTTGAATAAAACTCAAGTTGCACCCACTTTAGATATTGCGTCGACAAATGTAATGGAAAAAGTGATGTAACGAATCCGAACCTTAAGTACTTTTGATGTTAAGTCAAAGCTTCTTGTGTTATATGTCGTAAAAGTATTCTTTTCGATTGTCATGATAAATGTGTTGCTAAACTATCTTGTCTCGTTTGTGGAATCCTAAGAAACGGAATACCTCTAGGCCCACTAAAGCTTCTAAGTCTGTGCTTAGTAAACCGCCCTCTTTAGATTCTAAGAAAAGCATTAATGTTCCAATAGCTCCATTAGCACCTCCAAGGAATGTAGTACCACCTAGTTCATTCACTAAGACTAAAGCAAAGACTAGTTGGATATGGCAGAAATGGTTACATAATATACTAGGATTTACATGGATACCCAAAATCATTGATATGTGTGTTTCTACTATAACTGCTTCTGAACCCTCTAACTCTTCGGGTTCCACATCTACTTCTATTCCATCTGTGTCATCTGTGTGTAATGTAGGTGATACGGATCATCCTTTGATTGTTGATAGCGGATGTTCCCCACATGACATGCAATCTCAAGCTTATCAAACTTTGTTGCAAAGTTCATTGGCGCTTTGGCACCGCTGTCGAATCGAGAATGATCACTTCGCAGCCTATCATGGGCTACGGAGATTACATCAATGGCAACATCGAAATTAGCGTGGTTTACTATGTGGAAGGTCTCGGTCACAATCTCTTCTCGAGAGTTCGATTACGTGATGGAGATTGGAAGTTGTTGGGAGAAAACTTGTTTCATTCGTGATCTACAAGGAAACTATCTTATGTCCGAACCCGTAACTCAAGTTTATACACAATCTCAATGCAAGACATGATTGCTTCATCTCCCATCCGTCTACTTTCAAAGGCAACATCTACAAAATCTTGGCTATGGCAATCGACGTCTCTCACATTTAAACTTTCAAACCATAACCAACCTTGCTCGATACAAACTTGTGAAGGTCTCCCGAGATTCCGAGATTCTAAAGATCACCTATGTTCACTTGTGAACAAGGAAAAGCACTCGTGCTCATGTTCCTTCAAAAGTGGAACACAGCTCTCAAAGATGTGCTTCATCTTCTTCACATGGATTTGTGGTCCGGCGGCGTGTAGACAATTAATGGCAAATGCTACATCCCGGTAATTGTAGATGACTACTCCGGATGGACTTGGGTTTATTTTCTTTGAAGTAAAGATCAAGCTCCGCAGATGATCATCACCTTTCTCACGAAAATTCAAGTTCGACTCCCGAACACCGTCGACAAATTCGAGCAGACAAAGGAACTGAATTTGTGAATCAAACTCTTCGTGAATATTATGAGAAAGTGGAATTGAGCATCAAACATCAATTGCATGTACCCCGTAACAAAACGGAGTTGTTGAAAGACGAAACCGACACGTTAGTGGAAGCGCCAAAACGATGTTAATCAATGCTAAACTTCCATATTACTTGTGGGTCAAGTCGCTCAAGCGCATACTACACTCGAGAATCGTACAATGATTACAAAACGCCACAACAAAACACCTTTTGAGCTTATCCACAACCGTAAACTAAATCTCAAACACTTTCATGCATTTGGATCCCTCTGCTACCCAAATAATGATCGTGATGACTTTGGAAAGCTCAAAGACAAAGCTGACATTGGAGTCTTTATTGGATACTATGAGAATTCTAAAGGTTACCGGATCTGGAATCGTCGTACAAAGCAGGTTATGGAAACGATTCATGCAAATTTCGATGAGCTTACAGAAATGGTGTTAGGATTTAGTAAATCCAGGTATTAAAGTGTCGGTCACCTCAAGTATATGTATTCGTTAGAAAGCTCGTAGTCGTAGTTATTTAATGTTAAGTAGTATTTAGTTAAGTAACACCGTAGAGGACGAACGGGTCTTTACCCACTCTATGCCTCATCCACACCCGTCGGTATGTTTTATTATAAGATTATAAATACTCTACCTCCCAAGGTAGAGTTGGAGCTCATAATAAGATTTTTCTTTCTCTCACTAAAGTTCCCAAACCTCTAACTTTCTCTCTCTAAAACTCATCTTATACGCCTACTTTATTTATGGTTTGATGTATATGTGAAATCCAATATGTTACAAATGGCTTCGAGCATATGACTTAGAACCCGGTCACAACCGCTTAAACTTCCTCAAACCCCATCATCACCGAACCAAGCCCCCAAATTTTACTCGTCAACAAATGGAAAAGCTATTTGCTCCTCCATTTAGTGATGATATTGATGAACGTGCTCGTGTGTATCCAATGTTTTCCGCTCAACCCGATCATATTCC
Organism: Chrysanthemum lavandulifolium; assembly: GCA_022545495.1. Classification (NCBI taxonomy): domain Eukaryota; kingdom Viridiplantae; phylum Streptophyta; class Magnoliopsida; order Asterales; family Asteraceae; genus Chrysanthemum; species Chrysanthemum lavandulifolium. The sequence goes on from CM040245.1 coordinate 54,993,439, forward strand.
AATCCTCGATACACCGCTACAACAACTATTGTTGAAGAAGCACCACCGATTGATTCTACAACAAGTTGAACAAACGGCATCCAACGGCCGAACCGGTGATGATGTTACGAACAATGAAGTACCCCCACCGCAGATTTTGATCCAAATCGTTCTTTAACCCGTTTGCTAATGAAAGCTGCTACACACGATGTTGCGGAATCATCCACAGCCATTTGAATCCTCCCAACTGCGGAATGTATATCAACATCAACCTTCCACACATCGTTGGACGAAATACCATCCTCTTGAGAATATTATTGGTAACCCGAATCAACCGATTAACGAGACAACGTCTTCACACAGACGGTGAACATTGCATTTATGCACTCACCGCCCGCCAATCGAACCTAGAAACATTAAAGACGAATGACCAAAGACAAGCTGGATTGAATCTATGCAAGAAGAACTCAATCGGTTTAAGCGTCTTGAAGTATGGAATTGGTTGAAAGACCAACGGGTCTTCGTCATTGGTCTAAAGTGGATTTGGAAAACAAATTGGATGTGAAGGAACCGTAATTAGAAATAAATCACGTCGGTGGCTAAGGGTTATAGGCGGGGAAGAGGTATTGACTTTGAAGAATCATTCTCTCCGGTTGCTCGTCTTGAGGTCGTTCGATATTTCTCGCGTTCGCGGCTCATATGAATATAACGGTCTTCGATGGACGTCAAACCGCTTTTACGAATGGGAAACTAAAAGAAACGGTTTATGTCACCACCGGAAGGATTCGTTGATCCGCATTTCGAACCATGTCTACAAGTCGAACAAAGCTCTACGGACTCAAACAAGCTCCCTCGGGCGTGACCGATCACGCAGTCGCTAGACTCTCGGAAAAGTACTTCAGAGCATTACAATTTCTTAGTGATAAAGCGGTGTCATGGCAATCAAGAAGCGGATTGTACATCGTTGTCCTCAACCAAGGCGAGAATATGTAGCCATGTCGGCGTGTTGTGCTCAAGTCATTTGGATGAGAACACAACTCAAAGACTATGGTTACGTGATTTGATGTAATCCCAATGTCTTTGCGACAATCGAGTGCTATTGCGATCTCGCAACTCGCATTCAACACTCAAAATCAAAGCACATCGATCTTCGATATCATTTCATCGAGGAGCACGTGGAAAAGGGTATTGTTGAATTATACTTTGGTAATCGAATACCAAGCTGGCGGATCTTCTCACCAAAGCCTAAGCTCTCGCTAGGTTTAATGAGTTGGTCCACCGATTGGTATGCGATGTTTGACTCGAGTAATCGGATGAACTTTTAAAACATTCTTAAAACCAGTCAAACACCAAAACATTTTTTGTAAATATTTTCAAAAACAAAATACTAAATTACAAAATCTGATAAAACAACAAAAATATTCTTCTATCTATATTTCTTGTAACATGACAAGTACATTTCTTCTGTCAACACTTTATTATTTCAAAATTCAGTATTTTCTCAGTCAAGTGTTGAGGGGGAGAAAGTAAATATTTTTCGGTTTCATAAAACCTTGCACTTGCATGTTACCTTATCTCAATTGTGTCTTTGATTAATGGTGGTCACATTTCTGGTTTACTGACACTCCCCGGACTCAAATTTATAAAACTTCATTATTTCTTAAGTCAAGGGGGAGTGTCGTAAAGTTTCTTTCAAATAGTTTTCTTTTGGTAACCAAAATGGAAGTTATGGCGTTAGATGTAAATGGATAAGGTGGAGGGACCAATGTGTCGTATACTCAAAGTAGTTTTAAATAAAACATTTCAAATAACACATTTACTTCACTACATTTAATTCGACTACCTAAATCCTCGCCTAAGATTCAACCCTCAAATCCGTGTTTTGATCATCAATTTGTAAGTGTTTTACGTTCTAAATGATTAAACAAACAATGGTTTGATTCGCTTACTGAATCCAACGGTTCAATATTGTTTTTGAGTAAGATTTGTGTTCTACGCGTAAGCCGTGAACACAAATGCTTCATTGGTGTGTTTGTATTAGTAAAAATGGTGTTATAATGCTCAAATGCTCATACCATAAACGTTTTCAACAAACAAATCCACACAGAAACACGAATTGAACGATTTTCAAATTAGGGTTCTTATGCGTGAATTGGGTGTTTTCAAATGTGAGAGTTTCTGGCTAAAAGGATGGCTGTGTGTTGTTAATTACATGTTTAATTGATAGTATCTAGACTCAGATCATTCCCAGAAACATCAATTGTATGAAAACTGAGATTTAGGGTTTATGTTCTTGAGAATTAGGTATTTTTGATTCACAAGTCCTTTTGTGTTAAAACTTGTTTAGAACAACTCACAAGGCTTTTAAGATCACCCAGAAAAATTTTGGTGCATTTCCTATGGCTAAATCTCTTAGTCGTAATTCTTGAACAGTTAGGGTTTAAGTTTTACGCTTAAGTTACTCTACGCGTAACTGATTAATTGTGATTTCATGATTTGAACTGAAAAGGATTGAATGTATGTGTTAATATTGGTGTTATGATGAACTTATTTCCGGATTTCTACGCGTGAAAAATTAGAATCAAGGTTACTTGAACATCTACGCATAAGGATCACCTTACGCGTAGAATGTTACGCGAGAAGAAATCTTACGCGTGGGTTCTACAATGGGGACTACGCGTATCCTATGAAGGATATCGCGAAACAATAACCTTTACGCATAAGGTTCACTCTTACGGTAAGCCTTACGCGTAAGGTTCCATATATGCCACGCTGTAAGCTTTACGCCTAAGGCCTCTTTTCCACGCGTAATATTTCACGCGTGAAGTCAAGATCCCACGATAAACTTATGCTTACGCATATAACCACTCTGCCACGATAAGCTTACAAAACCCACGCCTAAGCCTAGTTTTAACCAAAATTATGAATTGTTACGCGTGCAAACTTGTGAATAAATAAATCATAACGCCACGAAACCAAAAAATGTCACTAATAAGATTAAATGTTTAATAAGTTGTGAAAATAAGTGAAAACTTGGACTTTAAAACTCAAAGTTAATCTACTCACGAAACTTATCACGACGTCTTTGGACTATTGGAACAAGTGACATTAGACTCGTAACAATCATTGACATATCACATTCAATAAATAGACAATAAAATCAACTGTTGACTAACGTAATGTCTTTCGATATGTTGGTTCTTTTGGCTAAATATCTTTCAGATCACGATATGGACGTCCAAATGCAAAATGTGGCAGCACCAAATGTTCTCACTGTTGAAGATATCTTCCTCATGGTTACCCAATGAAGATCGGAAAGAACAACCTCGAGTTGATTTTGATAACTTCTCTTGTTCTCAATCTTCATGTCGAATGCGATGGATATTCGAAGAGTCACCCTTATCGTAACATGCTCACAAACTCGCTCATGCATCGAGATCTACATTCACCGCCTACGGAATACAATGCAAAAGATCAAAGGTCAAAATGTTTGATTGTGACCATAACAACAAACAAGTCACCATCACGCCACAGATTTGAGGCTCTTCTTCTTATTCGTCATTGAACCTCATCAATACAATGACACTCCAACCAAGAGGTCGTTCCGGTTCATGGTCGACATCGGCTATGATGAAGCTACGGGGTAATTACAAAGCACTCATTTGTTGATCTCAAGAACATTCCCACCATGGAGAACCTCTACATACTCATTGCCAAATCCGCTTCCGGACGTGATAGTGGTCATGAGCATCCCAAGCTCATGGAACTACAAATATTTGGGCTTTGGTCAACATGAAAGACATTGAAGTTGAAGCTACGATATGGGACGATATGATGACTTACCTTAAAAGCTTGGCGCGAAGATCCCGTATATAAGATACACCAAACTGCTGATCCAAAGAGCTCTAGGGTATAATCGATATTCCTCGAGACTTGATGACCCCAAACAACACTCCGTGTTGTATGAGCCCACACTCACCGCCGATTTAAGGACACCGTGGAAAACTAGAAGGGGGTTGAATAGTTTTACCAATAAAACTTCCTTTTAAACTATTTAGATCGACTTATGTCAATCTATTTGGTTGTGTGTGTTGGATGTTGATAAACAAGCATATAAAGATATGTAATGAAAAGATAAGAGTAAACACAAAACCACAATGCGAGTATTTATAGTGGTTCAACTACAAGGACACCTTCCTTGCCCTACTCCACTCCCGAGTCACCTACTCGAGTTCGTAAACACTACACCAATCTCTTTATGGCGGAGAAGCCTTCACAACGCCGCCTACCCTTTTTCCGATGCTAGGCTAACCACGGGTTCTTTCACTCCAAGGTGAACCAAACCTACACAACGTCGCTTACCCTTTATAAGATACTAGGCTAAGTACCTAGTTCTTTCACACCAAGGTGAACTACACCTTCACAACGTCGCCTACCCTTTATTAGGTACTAGGCTAAGCACCTAGTTCCATTGCAATGGAGGAACCGCTACCACACTACACCAACGACTAATCCCAAAGGAGATCTACCTTTACAACATCATCAAGGATATCAATATCCTTGGATCTAATACTAGTCTATCTTGTACATCGAAACACACCATATCGAATGTACATCTAAGGCACCTTTCACTAATGCCTTTGACTAGATCTACAAGACACCTTTCACTAATGTCTTGTGTCTTCAGTTCTAAGCACCTTTCACTAATGCTTCTTTGTCTTGACTTCTAAGCACCTTTCACTAATGCTTCTTGTCTTGACTTCTAAGCACCTACCACAAGTGCTTATCCTATAGACGATAGATACCCTTCACTAATATCTTCGTCTTGACAATTGAGACATCTTTCACTAATGTCTTCAACACTACGCTTCTTTGAAGAAAGAAAGAGATCATCAACAAGACGACTTCAGTAGCCTTGATGATGAGGAAGCATGGCAACTCATGGACTTGAGTTTGCTCGACTTCAAAGGTGGTGATCTTGCCTTTAAGAGGAACCTAAAAGATCACACAAAACAAAACTACAAATATAGATCTCTTGGATCTAAGGTTAGTGAGATTTAACTCAGGGGGAAAGTGTGTTAGAAAGGGATTGAAAGGGGTGAGAAATAATAAAGAAATGGCTCACTATTTATAGAGGAAAAATCCTCATCGTTCCCGGATCCCACGGATCCCTTCCACAAGGATCCGATCTAGCGTTAAGTTAGGTATCCGTGAACGCTCCTCTTGCCCATGGGTATTTTGGTTATGGGTCATGGGTCATGGGTTGAACCATGGATCTTTGGCTAGATACAATGTATCTTTGAGTGCAATGCACTTAGTCACTGGGTATGGGTTGATCCATGGGTTATGGATATTATCCATGTATGATATAAGCATGATGTCATGCAATGGGTTATGGGTCAAGATCCATGGGTTATGGGCTTTGGGTTGTACCCAACTACATTCAATGTATTTGCCCAATGGGTTATGATACTTAAGTTTCTACCCATTTATATTACCCAATATACTACATATTAGTTATGTGTATATTTTATCCAAATATGTACACACTAGTTGTTGTACATATGTATTACTTAAATCATAAAATCACTTATACTTGTTTTAGTGTTTTATGTGAAAATGTGAATATGTTAGAAACTATTAGTTCAAACAATTTACGTATTTTAGTTGTTTCGTTAATATGATTTTACGTTTGTTATCGACAAAATATTAGAAGATCGTAAAATATAAATAAACGTTTTTCTGACTTATTTGTATTAACAATCTCCCCTTTTGTTGATGACAAAACATAAAATTATTTGAAGGAAAAGCTAAAATTCGTAAAAGTTTGAATTTGTAGTTTTTACTTTCTTCTCCCCCTTTTTGTCGAAACAAAAAGTGTTTGAAGGAAAGCAACACATCGTTTTTAAAAAAACATGTGAAAGAAGTAAAAGTAAAAAGAAATAGAGAGCAAGTAACGGGAAAGAATCTCGTCGTTACTCCCCCTTGACGAGTCCATCCCTAAGTAAGGGTGTCAAGAAACTAATTCTAATCTAGTTTGCAACTAACTTTTGCAAAAGATTACGTCTATGTGGCTGGTATGCTCCCCCTAGATGATTGCAATTTTGCAACGGGAAGTCATGAAATAAAAATCTAATATTGCAAGTAATTTTGCAACGTATTGTTTTGACACCAAGCTCCCCCTATCTTTAGGGTGTCAAATTCTTCATGTGTTAATTGAATAACTGCAAAACAAGGGTTAGAAAAATAAGTATAATTCACAATTTCCTGCAAATGTGGTTCAAGTTAGTAAGAAAAACTTTCTGTGTCACGGATCCCACGATTCCCTCCTAGTAGGGATCCGTCTGGGCAATTCTGAGGGATCCGTAGTAGCTGATTAATTTCAGCAATGGTGATATAACAAGTAATGTTATCACAAAAATGAGATATGAATACAAGGTAATCATATGCTCAGAAAAATAACAAGTAGCATGTAATTCCATTTAATAAAACTATAGTTATGATATATATGACTCTAAAAACTAAGAAAATAGACAATACATGACTAGGAATTTCTAGACCAACTAACGCTTGATGCTAGGACACCACTAAAATCTTCTAGCTCAAGTTTTGTTTAGGTTTAATCTCGTCGAAACGTTCGAGGAGATGATAGAACATGAAAAGTTGGTCTTCTCGTACTTCATGTATCAAACTTTCAACATGTTGACAATGATAGCAATCTTTGTCATGGCTAGGTAGTGGTGGTGGAGGAAATGAAATGGCTTGATTCGAAGGATCAAGTGAAGCGGCTTGTGGAGCTTCAAACGATGGAGGATTGGTGGAGGTACATTTGAGAATGACTCAACCAAGAATGATGGTGGTAGAGAAGTGTCAACTTCCATATGATCGGGTGGTTGACTTTGATGATTTCTCATAATCCAAATGGGATTATATGATGGAAACGCGAAAAGGAAGCCGGAGCAAGTGTTGACTCAACACCTTGATTTTGAACCATTATTCCTCCTAATGAGGAGAATGTTGTCCGCGAAGCGGATGAGACGGCCTAGGGCAAGTCCTCTAAATTGTAGAGATGTGGTGATGATAGTGGGATGTAAATGAAATAGCTCTAGGAACCAGTGGTGATGGTTTAGTGGAGATAATATTGTTTGGCCTAGGAGGTATGGTGGTGTTTGGAATTGGTAGTTTTGTGGGCACTATCCTTTTAGGAATAGGTTTGATTGGATGATGAAGGATCCTATCATTTGTTGGCTTGACCGGAGATGATTCGGTTGAAGAGATTTCGTGTATAACACGAGACTTTTTCATGGGTGGTTCTTTGGTGGATAAGTTACTACTTGGGGTTTTCCTCATGATGAGATGATTTCAAGAGGTTGCAAGAGCTGAAAGTTAAGATGAGAGTGATGACTATGGAGGTCATAAACTAAGAGATTTGGCAAGTGCATTTAAGCTTTAAGCCACTAGGATTCATTGGAATGTGATGATTGACATGCATAAGAGTCAACTTCAGAGGTTGCACTGATCTAGGAACTCATTTAAGATGAGATGGAGTGTTTGAGTTAGGAAGATGAGTTGAAATGATTGTTTTAGCAAGATTTGACCTATCATCATCCGGATCCCACGGTTCCTCCTCGAGAGGGATCCGCCTAGGCTAATCCTAGGGATCCGTCAAAGTGATTATGAAAGAGTGGAAATGATGTTTCAAGATCTAAGACCTATAACATCTTGAGTGTTTGGTCTTCCTAAGTGTCTTAAATGAAGAGGTGCTTAGGTATTTGAAGGTGGTGAGTGTTGTAGCTAATGGTTGTCTTTTATGGAAGGATTTGGAACTTTCATGAGTACCAATGAATGAGCAAGGATGACACTAAAGATGAGAGTGTCAATTGAAGCTAAATGATCCTAGAGATCAGGTTGTGACTTAGGATTGTGTTTTGGAAAATATCCTAAAGGTTTTGAGATGGAAAAACTAGGATTTGATCAACTTTGATCAATTTTGTGGTGAGGATGATTTATGGTCAACTTAGCCATAATCGAAGGATTTCTAAGACTAGATGTGAGGGATCAAGTAGAAAAAAAATGAAGTGTGAGTTTTGAGAGCGGAAGAGTAATGGATTAAAAATGAAACGGTAGATCTATAAGTGTTTTAGAGTGTGATCTAGGTGAGTTATGTGTAGGAAGGATCTACCTATCTTGATAAGGACTTAATTTTGCCTTAAGACACTATGTTTAACTTAGTGTGAGATGTTCTAAGAATGTGTTTGAGATATAATGCTTGCAATTGCATTTTCTGTTTGCCGGATCCCACGGTTCCTTAAGTGTAGGGATCCGTTTAGTACAACATTTGGGATCCGTCCATCTGCTAGACAGAACCTTTACTAAAGGTATGCAATGATCTTGACAATGCAGTATATCCCAAGGTTGATTTAAAGAGGTTCTAACACCAAGATATCAAATGTAAGATGTTTTATTTCATGAAGAAAATAGGATTACATTGATAAAGCACGAATAGAATAGAATTGATCCTATTTGAATTACTACTAAGTTCCTTGAGCGTTATCGCTAGATGGATCATCAAATGGTTGATGAGTGTTGGCGGATTGGGAATGAAGAACGTCTTCACGAGGAAATGTTCAACGGTTCCATCATCTTGTTCACAAGCGTATAACGGACTTTGAAATTGAGGATGAAAATGCATGACATTATAATAGAGGCGTCAAGAACATTCCATAGGTAATGAGTTTGTTCTTGGAGCTTTGAATATTTGCAACCGCCTTGCAAACAAATAGGCGAGATTGTATGGTTGTTGTGTTAGCAAACAATACAACATGTGAGCACAACAAGCGGGAAGGATTTCTCGATTTCCTAAGACTCCAAACATTTTCACGAGGATGAGAGCAAGAGGCTTGTATTCTTCGGATATCCGTGTATGGATAATGTTGGGATTGGAGTGATGAGGTTTGCATATCATGCGAATCAAGTCTTCCGGAAGGTATGTGAGAGCAATATGGGTTGTTTTCTTCACGAAGTTGAAGAGAGAATCAAGAAACCAATCTTGGTGAAGGCACATTGTCCATGATTTGGAATTTGGAGGATGTGAGCAAAATGCCCAATGGTTAAAGTGAACTTTTGGTTTTGATATAAAACCAAAGAGATAAAGAACGATCCTCGTTACGAACGAGTTCGACTTGACAAAGAATTCCAATACAAACCTTGGACATATTTTCTCGTTAATTTCGAAGACATTCCAATCCTATGGTTCGGAAGGAGGTATTGATACCTTCTTCGAATTGTAGAGAGGTGTCTACAACACGTCCTTTATGGAAGCGACGGTTTCGAGATTATTGAACCCATGGACATGATTGCGTGGGTGTTGGGCTCAAGAGAGATGTTCGGAGTATAGACGCTAGAGAATGAAAAATCAAACTCATATACATGCGACATAGCGAAACCTATAGAAGATGAGTTAAAGGAAAGAGATGTTTTGAGATTAACCAATGATTATCTAACGTTTTTACTAGATATTTATTAACAATGGTTTTAACACTCCAACTACTTAAGGTTATGATTTTCTAGTGGATTATTACTTTTAGAAAGATAGTGGTTTTAATCTTGCATGAAAACTTTTTCGAGAATCTGGATCCCACGGTTCTTTACAAAAGGGATCCGGCTAGTATAACTTTCGGGATCCGTGGATCTGTAGTAACAGAAACAGTTTTGATAAAAACATAGGTTTTACAGTTTTTATACCACGAGAAGTGTTTTATCCTACATTTTCTTTTAGCATGCATTCATGACTTCTAATGTATCACGAAACACATAAATCACAAGAAAATAAATAATAACAAAGATAACAAGATTATTAGTAATATTGCATTTCAATGCTAAGGATGATACAAAGGATTGGGTATATGATCCCAATGTAGATTAACAACACAAAGTAAATGTCTCCATATGTGAACTTCATCATAGGGAACACAAGTGCGATGAGTGTTAGGGCGATGAGCACGAGTGCGATGTAAACCATGTTGATGACGGATCTTCTTGGTTTCGGTTGAGATGGAATGAGGAGGAAGATGAAGTTTTTGAGTGAGAGGAAATTTTGAAATTGGAATATTTGAAAAAGTGAGGATTTGATAGATAGGTCGGCGGTGGGAGTTTTTATAGGAAGGATGAATTTTTGAAATTCGTGTTTTGTTTTATTGTTGGATTAAAAGAAAACATAAGTTTTATATACCACGACTTTAGACGAGAGATAAGACATTATGTAAGAAAAAGGCTTCCTAATGAAGCTTCATGTAAAACATGTAATTTGCACAAAAGATAATCATATAAATACCTAAATAGGTATACTTAATTATCAAGCAAATTAAAAAGAGAATCATACCTTTAGCGCACTTAGGAATGTCTTTACAGATGACACAGCAAATGTCACTTAGACTATTCCTGCTCCTTTGCGTTTAAGATACCTTCTTAAGAAAGGTATTCTTGTTACCAAGCGACTCCTAAAGCTTGGTGGGTATGAGCTTGGACTAATCAACATGACAAGGAAGATTAGTGCAAACAAAAAAAATGTTGTTATTGAATCAACATCCAAACATATAGTTTTAAAAGACATGGTGTTTGTTTTATGAAAAACCTTCTTTGTAGTTTTCAATTAACCATGGATCGATTAAGTTTTTAAAGTACAACATACTTCAAGAAACTTGGTAACGAAGCTCGATGCCAATTGTGGAAAACTAGAAGGGGTTGAATAGTTTACCAATTAAAACTTCCTTTTAAACTATTTAGATCGACTTATGTCAATCTATTTGGTTGTGTGTGTTGGATGTTGATAAACAAGCATATAAAGATATGTAATGAAAAGATAAGAGTAAGAAGCACAAAACCACAACGCTGGTATTTATAGTGGTTCGGCCACAAGGACACCTTCCTTGCCCTACTCCACCCCCGAGTCACCTACTCGAGAGTTCAGTAAACACTACACCAATCTCCTTATGGCGGAGAAGCCTTCACAACATCGCCACCCTTTTCCGGTGCTAGGCTAACCACCGGGTTCTTTCACCCAAGGTGAACCAAACCTACACAACGTCGCCTACCCTTTATAAGGTACTAGGCTAAGTACCTAGTTCTTTCACACCAAGGTGAACTACACCTTCACAACGTCGCCTACCCTTTATTAGGTACTAGGCTAAGCACCTAGTTCCATTGCAATAGAGGAACTACTACCACACTACACCAACGACTAATCCCAAAGGAGATCTACTCCTTTACAACATCATCAAGGATATCAATATCCTTGGATCTAATACTAGTCTATCTTGTACATCGAAACACACCATATCGAATGTACATCTAAGGCACATTTCACTAATGCCTTTGACTAGATCTACAAGACACCTTTCACTAATGTCTTGTGTCTTCACTTCTAAGCACCTTTCACTAATGCTTCTTTGTCTTGACTTCTAAGCACCTTTCACTAATGCTTATTGTCTTGACTTCTAAGCACCTACCACAAGTGCTTATCCTATAGACGATAGATACCCTTCACTAATATCTTCGTCTTGACACTTAAGATATCTTTCACTAATGTCTTCAACACTACGCTTCTTTGAAGAAAGAAAGAGATCATCAACAAGAGGACTTCAGTAGCCTTGATGATGAGGAAGCATGGCAACTCATGGACTTGAGTTTGCTCGACTTCAAAGGTAGTGATCTTGCCTTTAAGAGGAACCTATAAGATCACACAAAACAAAACTACAAACATAGATCTCTTGGATCTAAGGTTAGTGAGATTTAACTCAGGGGGAAAGTGTGTTAGAAAGGGATTGAAAGGGGTGAGAAATAATGAAGAAATGGCTCACTATTTATAGAGGAAAAATCCTCTGTTCCCGGATCTCACGGATCCCTTCCACAAGGATCCGTCTAGCGTTAAGCTAGGTATCCGTGGGCAGCTCCTCTTGCCCATGGGTATTTTGGTTATGGGTCATGGGTCATGGGTTGAACCATGGATCTTTGGCTAGATACAATGTATCTTTGAGTGCAATGCACTTAGTCACTGGGTATGGGTTGATCCATGGGTTATGGATATTATCCATGTATGATATAAGCATGATGTCATGCAATGGGTTATGGGTCAAGATCCATGGGTTATGGGCTTTGGGTTGTACCCAACTACATTCAATGTATTTGCCCAATGGGTTATGATACTTAAGTTTCTACCCATTTATATTACCCAATATACTACATACTAGTTATGTGTATATTTTATCCAAATATGTAAACACTAGTTGTTGTACATATGTATTACTTAAATCATAAAATCACTTATACTTGTTTTAGTGTTTTATGTGAAAATGTGAATATGTTAGAAACTATTAGTTCAAACAATTTACGTATTTTATTTGTTTCGTTAATATGATTTTACGTTTGTTATCGACAAAACATTAGAAGATCGTAAAATCTAAATAAACGTTTTTACGGCTTATTTGTATTAACAGACTCAAAAACAAAGAAACAAGGAGCAGTGTTGCCAGATCATCTTCTTACCGATGCTATCAAAGAACTTTATTCGCATAAACGATATCCGGTAGCAGTTGAAGCGTGCAAACTAGGTTTCCTTGATGAAAAGTCCTCCCAGACACCTACTAGGAAAACCGGGAGAGGCGGTCAGAAGTATCTCGAGTAATCGAGAGTACGAGAAAGTATCCTAAGAGGTCTCATGTTCTAAAATGAAAAGTTCCATTAAAGGAGGCAATCCACATTCCCAAACTGAACCACAACAAAAGCTTACGGACGAGGACTCAGAGGACACTGAAACGGATGCAGAGGTCCTATACTCTAAAACTCCAATCGATGACACTCAAACAGTTGCTAAACCTCCTAGTCCAAAAGCTGATAAAGGCAAAGGGAAAACTCCAGTGTTTGAACAAGAAGAAGAGAGCTCAGACGAAGAGCCACTAGATGAAGATAAAGACTACAGGAAAAAGGTGAAGAATATCAGACTCCAACACGTTGCCAAAGAGTTCGTAAAGGAACAAACTCGTGGCCCCAGAGGGTCAAGTGGTGGTGCACTATCTACACCAGTTCCTGATGCGGTTAATCAACCCGATAAGGGAACTTGTACCATCACCCACGAACAACAAAAAAGGCAACTGGAGGACTCTATCACTTATGAATTTGAGGAACCAGAAAAGGAGAAGTCTGAGAAGATTCCTGATGAAGATGCTGCTGCTAAAGAAGCTCAAGCTAAAGCAGATGAAGAAGCCAGGATTAAGGCGGAAGAAAAGGCTAAATCTGGACAAGATGACGAAGTTGATTATGATGATTTTCTTCTCGAAAGTCCAGAAAGCTCCAAGGAAGAAAATTCTGAGCCACCAAAGGACCCTGTGTCTCCTCATGTCTCATCATCATCAGACTCATCTTCTCACTCTTCGCCTCCACCATACAAAGGCACAACCAGATCCACATCCAAGTCAGTGAAGAAACCAACCGACTCTTGGATATCCCGAGCTAAAACAAAGATTGTCAAAGTTTTCAAGCAAGTCGGGAAGAAAGACGTGCTCAACAAAAGTCAATCAACTCGTGGCGATGATCAATCTTCTACATTACGAGATAGACAAGATGTCAAGTGAAAGGGAGTATATCGAAGTTTATGCAACGTGATGTCCAAGGAAATGAACAAGATGATTAAGGGATATACTCACAAGTTCCTCTCATGCATTGGCCAAGCAAACTATAAGATCAACACCTCTAACCATAACAATAAACCCAAATCGATCCTATAGTGTTCTCCGATCTTTGAATTGGTTTCAGCCGGTAACGCAATGTCAAAACGACCGCAACATTTACTTGACGAAGGTAAACTGCTTGAAGCATTGCTAGAATACCAACTCAAAACAAAGATGCGTAGTAGAAGTGAAAAGCCTAAACGCCCAAGAGACGATGACGATAAGGATAAGGATAAGGATAACTAGCATAAACGTCCAAAGAAGTCGGTGAACCTCCTCTATGCCACCACCACCCCAAAGGAATCCAACACAAAGACGATCCTCCACGCTTTTCTCACGATAAACCTCGGGACTCGAGTTACCACCATCCACAGAGAAATCGGTGATCATTTCGAATACACCGGTGGTGAAGATGAGGAGTTCCATGAGCCCCAAAACAACCCACCTCTCCCGCCACAACAAATAAACCAGATCCTCATCAAAGCAAAGAAGAAGAAGAAGACAAAGACCAATGTTGTCTCATGGCTGAGACGAAGATGACATCACCGAATACGACGGTTTTCTACACTTGTTGATGCTACTCCCTCACTACACCAAGGTCAAGAAATGGTAGATGGTCGAACTTTGGAGCATGCTAAGTTACTTCAAGAACAATTTAAAGTGAAGAAGATGACGAAGGCGAGCTCAGCGAATAAAAATGATGCCTTTCAATCTGCTCAAAGATAGCTCGAAGTGCATTGAAGTGGAATACCACTCGACAACATTGCACGAGCCATGTCGAACAACATCGATTGGCTCAATCCGAAGCTAACATCGACTTCACAAGAAAAGACAAAGCTCCATACTACACGATCGGACAAGACCTCTACCTACAATTGGCCAACCGGATCAACCTAAGATTCCATTCCGCTATTTCTTAAACAACGACCTAGAATTTCTTCACACGGTAGCGATGTCTCCAAGAAATATGCTACATCACTCACACTTCCTTTCCCTGCGAGAATATACTCCAACAAAGATAGCCATCGAGGAAAATGCTTCACATGTTTGCCGGCAGAGTGGAACAAGATGACCTTGATGCGATGTATGGGATTCACCATTGGTCAACGTCAAGAATCTTCTACAAAAGCTTCTGTGTTCAAAAGTCTAAACACGAAGTGTATAGTGATAAACAGATCGTTGCTATCAGGCATGTTACTCTTGCGTCAAAATGGGACTTCACATTCCTCAAGAACATTGTGGTAAAAAGACAAGACGAAGATGACTATGAATTCTATGAAGCGGATTTTTCGAGACCGCCGTTGAATGACATTGAAGATATGTATCTCGCTAAGGTGCAGGGACGAATGCGACACTTCTCCACAACTGTCCAATGCGAATACATCAAGTCCTTACTCATCTACATCAAGCATAGTTATCCAAGAAAGTGTAGAAGACATTCGAACTTTGCCGTGGAATCAGACGAGACACGTGTTAACCTCACTAAACCACACTTGACCTTCGTGACATAAACCACCTTCCTCAAGACACCCTAATCAATGGACCATTTGGAGTAGTTCACCGTAGTGAACTACAATCGAAATTGCTTAATGGCGTGTAACGAGCTTCATAAGTTTGGGGATCATACAATCAAGAAAGTCGTGATGGGTTAGCTTATCGATTAAAGGAGATACATGAAGGCATAGTGTCGAAGAAGAGATGGAATTCAAGGAGAAAAGGGATGTTAAGAGGATCATCACCGTATCGATGAAAGGTTGTTCGGGAAGGGACCGATTCGTAACGCTGGAGAGTTTCGTGGGTGGTCGTCCCCATTTCTCTCATCGGCTATCAACGCCCGTAACGCATTCTCGAGTTATTGCCGGACACGGATTCTCCGGTAACCCTTGATTTGGTTCATTATCTTAACATTTGGATGTGTGATTTTTAATGACTATGGCTTGTGCACACATAATGCGATGTACAACCCATTATTGTAATGAAAGGACCCCGTGGTACGCTTGATGCACAATCCTTATAAAAGGAGCGAAAGCTTTTACTTTTGAGTAAAACTAATCAAAACTTTCATTTTAAAAGTTTTGCTCAAAAGAACAAGTACTTCCCTTATGATTTTCAAAATATCAAAAGTTAATATCACTTGTTGAAGGGAGTATTTGCTTAAAAAACTTTGTTCACAAAATTGTTCTTCGTGGTAATCTTCCCATAAAACTCGAAATGGACATATTCGATATCAATTTCGTCAAAATAACATTTATATGCCATTTTGAGGGGAAAAATTATGTGATAAGAAATATGTTGTGAATTGCTAATGAATCGTTGCTCTGAGACTTAACCAATGAATTGACGAGATCTTAAATGTTAGTAACTCGAAAAGACTTGTCCGGACGGTAATAATTTCAAGCTAGTTCGCTAGTGATGTAAACGTGTCTCATGAAAGGACTTGTCCGAGTAGAATGTACCATTCGAGAAACTCTTGGTAGATATGAACTTTGACGGGTTTGACAACCTTTCGAGGTTTGTCCACACCTTCAAGGTAGTTATTAGAGCTAGTTGTCACCCAAAAGTCGACAATGTAACTCTTTAACTATGCAACGAACCGTGTCTCGGGGATTGTCTATCTTGAGTTGATCAATTCAAAAGTGCGCTCTTCTCTCACCGTGCAGATTTCTATAAAAATACTTAGCACGTGTGGAGGGGAGTATTTATGCAAAGTCTTAAACTCTCAATAGTGGTATTAAATGTTTTACTCATAACCACTTTGAGAGATTTTCATGAAAATGGTTTTATGGCAACATAGGTTAGTCATGGAGTTATAAGGTGACTAAGATTAGGAATAACTGTCCTATGATCCGCCAGAGTTTGAGGGATCTACCCAAGGACACCACCAATAGTTAGAATTAGAAGTCCTTAGGTATGATTATAAAAGGAGAAAATGAGAATCGGAGAAAGAAGGAGTTGAAGAATTAAAAGAAAAGTAAAGAAAGGGTGAAAAGAAATAGCCCTCAGATTATTCAACTTAGGCGTATAACGGGTTCAATTCATATGGTCTTGGTTGTCACTTGATGACACCGTATTGAAGATTAAAGTCGTCATGGACCCAATGGACGCATGCACTAAACCTTCTTAGCCACTCAAGTTTCTCTCAATGAAGCTTGTTTCATTCTCACAGGAACCCTACGTAAACTATCGGCTTCTCTTAGAGATTCTCGGTATTGAAGTAAGGAGACCCTCTCCACTACTCCGCCAGAAAACCAAAGCGCACTATCGAGTCTAGAGCCACGAGATTCATCAAAAGATCTCATAGGTTCACTTGACATTTCATCACTTGTTGTTCAACAATAAGGACGCAAGTGATACATTATCGAGTCCTTCATGATCTTAGCAATATGTCGAGAACATTTATGAGAGGTTCACAATTGTGATCCTCGTGATTGAATGGAAACTCCCGCCAGGTCAACATAAACAAACCGACAAAGAAGTCACTTGTAACTCCCATGGATTACGCTTAGTGTGTCTCAAACGGTCTACATCGTGGGGTGATGCTTGGTGTACCTCGACTCATCCGAATCAGAGTGTACTTGTAACATAGCGTTATCTCACTTGTGAGACTCAGCTCAGAATGACCTTTGTGAGAATTAGAGTTGTGTTTTCACACTATGTCATAACACCTCAAGTTCAAACTTGTAAGCTACTGGATTATTTCTAACCCATGTTTCATGTTTTCTTTTTATGGATGCTTGCGGTGGAAAAGATCGCAGATTCTCCACATGCTCATGCCTACAACATCACCAATTGAAGTTCTCTCAAAAGGCAACACAAAGTCAAAATGATTCTTCGTCAAAGTCAAAGAATCTACAAAGTTTAAAGACTAAGAGAACTACATCGAGATTGAAATCCAACGTTAAAGAGCGTGTGAGCATGTTGGAGAAAGACGTGGAGACACCGGAGTAACAAAGCGGACTTGATGCGCATAACAACAACATATTACCACTACCATCACAAAGAACAAATATCAAAGAACAAAGACAATAATGACGTCAAAGCGTAACACTTCAAAGGAAACAATTTCTCTACACTGGGAGATTGTTCGAATCAAGACACTTCTTCTCACAAGAAAGAAGAGTGTCAAGACGCCAAAGCTACTATTACATCAAGACCACAACGTTTATATTATCAATCACTAACACTTGGGGAGATTGTTGGAATCACTCCTAAACTAGAAATCAAGTGTTAGTCATTAATATGTAATAGTTAGCTTATTTATGGCTTTTATGTTAGTAATCAAGGTTAGGCTCATGTAGAAAGCCCATGAGCCTATCCAAAGCCCATAAGTAAAGGATGGGAACTTGGGGTGTTGCCTAGTTCCTCCTATAACATCTTGTAAACCCTCACTGAGGGTTGGTTGTTCATTTTATCATTTCACTTTACGATAACTATTCTCATATCATTCATGTGTCTTGGTTTAGTGTTCATCCGATCATTCTCTTCTCTATTTCTACATATTGATGCTTGTGTTACTAATATGGTGACCTAACAATATGAGAGAGTTGTAAGAAGAAAGGTGAGAAATATTGAAGAAATGACTCACTATTTATAGGCACAAAATCCTTCTGTTCGCGGTTCCGCCGCATCCTCACCTAAGGGATCCGCTTCACAAAGAACTCGCCACCACCATTACAATGGGTCGAGAAATGGGGAACACGTCGGCAAAGTTATCTTAAACCTCTTAATCATAGAAGTGTTACGGCGCAATAAGGAAGCTTTCCTTAACTATAGTAACACCTTTTTATCGGACATCCTAGGTGAGGTTTGAACATCATCGTCTTTCTCATGGGAAGACTCATCACTATCATCTTCATCACTAGACTCATAATCCCGCAAATGACCAAAATATGATGGACGAAAGTTGTCGGAAAATTCTTTGGCTCTTCATTAGAACCCTTGTTCGCCATGCATGAGCTTATAGTTTCATCATGTTCCGCACGAGGTGTCGTCCATTCTAAACACCACTCTCATCATCGTATCCCAAAGAAAGTTCCTTTTCTAAGACCTTGATTCAAGCGTGAGGAAGCAAGGAAAGGTCTTCCAAGAATTAAATGTTCTCTAGGGGTGTTCGCCATGTCAATAATTACAATTTGACGTAAAGATGAACCTATCGAATTTGACCAATACACCACCAAGGATTCCAAGAGGGTTGCTTTAGTCATGTTTGCCATCTCAATCACCATGCTCGTCTTCCAAAGATTAGTCAATCTTAGTTTGAAAAATATTGAGAGTGGCATGACGTTTATACTGGACCCAAGATCAGCTGACTGTAGCCATTGGTGTTTGCCTGGGGTTCCTGATATATGGAATGAAGTGCTAAATGCTACGCTTTGAAAACTTGATTATGGTATAATGTCAATGTATCATTAGGCTAATGAAAATCTGTGTTTGTTATGCTTCAATACTTTAGTTGGATTGTAACCTCTTTAATGTGCCATTTGGTTTCTCTTTTGTTTATATAGCATCTCAAATTTGAATTCCTATCTTGTTTGTGTAGTTTAGAGTGTAAATGGTTCGGTTTTTATAGGAATTATAATTATAATTCTCCCAACTTACTGTGGAACCTGTTATCCAAAGATCGTATAACCATTGACAATTTTTTCCAACATACTTGCTCGCGTCCCGCAGAGCCTTTGATAAGATTCGATCGTGATCAAAACATTGG
Organism: Chrysanthemum lavandulifolium; assembly: GCA_022545495.1. Taxonomy (NCBI): domain Eukaryota; kingdom Viridiplantae; phylum Streptophyta; class Magnoliopsida; order Asterales; family Asteraceae; genus Chrysanthemum; species Chrysanthemum lavandulifolium. The sequence continues at coordinate 55,012,849 of CM040245.1, forward strand.
AATCATTTTATAAGATTCCTATAATTATATGAGGTACCAAGATCACGTTTAATGATCCTTGCCCGTGCTCACTGCCTCTTGCAATTATAGATGACAATGTACCAGCCAACGACAATGTTATTTTCATCAGATTAATTCAGTGGTGAAGAAGCTCGTAGTTTAGAGATGTTCATATTAGCTGATGTTATAGCATTAGATCTACATCTTCCATCTATATTAGTACCATAGACAAGTACCGAGTGGCCACAAGAAAAATGGTTCCTTTTCATCCTTAAACGTTTGATCTTCGTGTAAAGATTCATATTGCTACGATATCATTTCAACAATTAAGGACATAGATCGAAATACACAAGATTTTACGTTCCGTCATTTCAACAACGAAGATGGAACATTGTGACTAATCATGCCCTTGGTAATTTGAGTTCATAGCCCAAAGATACCAATCGGCCATGCTTCAAAGAGTTGTATCAAGATCTTCAATACGCTTAAATCCTTTATCGTGACTATAGCAAGAAAATGTAACGGGCCATCTATGAAGCCCTATAGAAATAGTAGTCATCTCTATGATAGTTTATCGTGTAATTTCTACAATAGTTTTATCATGTAGTTTATAGAATATGGCTTAGAAGTGTATTTCTTTAGAATAGCATTGTTAAATGTAGGCATCAAATATAAATAGCTCAAGAAGTCTCCTTTCATTTAGTCACTTCTTGCTTGAGCAATATTAAATCTCTATTTTCGAAGTACTCAAAGGCCATGTTTTATATTTGTAGGAGTAAATTGCAAAAATCGTCCTCGTGGTATGGTTAAATTGCATGTTTCGTTCGCATAATTCAGAAAGTGCATGCGGTGTCTTTGTGGGGAAACTTTGGGTCCGATTTCGTCCATCGTCAAAGTAAAATGATTGATGTGCCCTCGTCTTCAACCTCTTTGATTTTACACTTGAATTTTACTTTTTATTTTAAATAAAAAATAAAGAACATGAAGAACACTTTCAAATATTCAACAGTTTTATAAACAAACTCTAATTCTAACTTTTTAATCGAGATTCACATATACATAATTAGATCTTCAATACATACCCTATTTACACACCAAAACAAAATCATTATCAACCAACAATATGCGATTGCAACAACCCTACACAAATTTAACAAACTTTAATTTTCCCAAAATTCCAAACCCTTTTTTATATAAAAAGGAAAAAAACACCAAACATTACACAAAATCAAAATCTCCAAACAAAATCACAATTACAAATATCAAATATCACTAGTCCCGAACTTTATATTCTTATTAAAAACAAGTATATTTATTTTGGGTAAAAGGGATTTTTCATCTTGGTAAAATATATTACTTCAAAAAACCGTTCAAAGTACAATGGAATGTGGCTGAAATATCACATTAACCTTAAGAAGCCGCTTGAACAACCACTAGATCATCTATGACATGTAATAAACGAAGAACTAGAACAACCAATAAACAACATAAGAAAACACGCCAATCTTATGAACTAACAAAATAAAAATTATTTCCTAGCAAAGCCTTGGAGTTTGATATCAAACTGATTGCAAAACTCATCCAATTGCTCTGGTAAGTAATAAACCTGAGCTGCATAATCATCAGAAAGATAGTCTTCAAGCTCGTTACCTCCACCTGCTGATGAAAAGTAACTTTCGATATGATCATTTGGCTCATGCACCTCATCATCATCACTATCAGAATCAACCACTTCACTCACCTTAGAAAATAGGGTACCCTTTCTTTTACCATCAACCACCTGATTAGGAGTACTCTTCATAGTCGATGAAAGAGGGGCATTAGAAGAACTAGAGATATCTTCAGGAGTACATGTAGTGCCAATTACAGGTTCCAAAACCAAATCTTGTTCCGTAAACACATCAAAACTGTTCTTCAAATCAAAAAGGTTGACATCATCCACCCAATTATTATTATTACTTTGGACATCCCGAGAAGGAGTCGTACTATTAGTAGGATCAGTAGTAGGTTCGTCACTAGAAGTAGAACCTCTATTAACCGTTGGTGAACCTGCATTCGATTGGACAGAAGGCTCCGTAGAGAGTGTTAGCAAACCTGTTACTTACCTCGTCCACCACTTCCATAGGTATTGTTAAATTCGCTCCAGCGACATAATTCACGTTCCTCATCTCCGAAATCTTCACAACTTTCTTAGGCGTAGTATATTTAAACATAAACAATTCCAAACCCTAATTCAACAACAACAACAATATATATCAATCAAAATTATAAATAAACAAAATATTTTATAAAAACCATCCGTGTTCGACAAATAACGATCGTCCATTTTCGCCTTGCTTCATCTTCCGGGACAACAGATTCCTCCACAAACACACTATCATCCTCCATTTCATCCATCAGCGCCACTCAAAGCACTCTTCGGCACCGCCAATTCGAAACCACCACTGGGCACCGAATTTGCAACCACAACAACTTCTTCTTGGTTTACTTCTAATTTTGGGATTTTGGAAGAAGAAGGTGATCTTTGAGTGGGTTTTATTTTGTGTCGATTCATTTGGCTTTCAATTTTATTTATATTTTTCTTATTATTTTTTTGTAAGATTCGAATTTACGTTTTAACCTTTACGATATTGAGAAGTGCTCATATCATATTAAATAATTATACGACCGAGTTATTATCAATTATAATGTATTTAATATATTTATTGTAAATATGTTATTTATATTAGTTAAATTACCCATAATCGACTAACGATCGTTAATTAATTCGTTAGACGCATTAACTAACTAAAGGCCACCATTTGATATGTATTTGACAAGTTTAAATGGGCTTGACCCAAAACAATATGGGAAGCCCATATTTGTATGGGTGGCTGGCCACAGAGGAAAAAAATGAGGAATGAGAGCCCAAATTGTTAGCCAAGTTTTGGATAGAGTTATATTAGGATTGTAACTAATCATAATGACAACTCTTGGAAAAAATCAACAAATATTATCTCCCCTCTCTTTGAATCGTCAAACGAACACATCCAAGTTAGGTTTTTTGGTTTTCATCATTAAGCAACCAAGATTCGTTGTTCGTGCAATATCAAGGGTTATCAAAGAACTAGCATTCGGGTAATACACGAGAACGTGTAGTGTTGACTATTATAGAGATCATATATTTTGGTGATTAAGGGTGTTCGTGGGTTTCAAGGGTGCAACATGATTCGTTCTTTGCTCCATTAGTTTAATTGATCATGCTATAAGAGGTAACTAATGATAACATCAAATAGTTAGTTGACCGAATGCATGTTTATTAAGTGTCAATTTCCGATAATGCTTGTAATTTATATCATTTATATGGATTTATAAAAGCTATTTGTTTTCCATTGTTTTCCACTCTTCTTCAACACCGTAAATTACTTGAGCATTCCCCGAGAGCTAAAGAGACGTAAATTACGAATTGGAGCTAAAGAAATATCTAAAGATTTATCACAAGATGCTACTTTGAAGAAGTTACGCGTAACTCTTCTCTCACATTACGCCGTAACTATTGCGTGACTCAAAAACCAACTTATCGAAGGTTACGGCGTAACTCTTCCCAAAGGCTACGACGTAACTATATTAGGTCAAATGAGGTTCCATGTCACCGATACTTACGCCGTAACTATTACTCTCAACTACGGCGTAACCAAGTTTATTGAAGACTACGGCGTAACCACTTATAAGGTTACCGTAACCAGCAGATCTAGTGCAAAATACGAAGAAATAGAAGGTTACTACAGAACTCTTATATTAGTTACGCCAGAACCCGATCCGCCTATAAATACCCCACTAATTCCAAAGATTTCTAATCATCCCATTCCACACACAACAACCGAGAATGTGGGAAAAGCTCAAGGCAGGTCTAGAGGAGCATACTGAGTCTGTCTCAAGGAGAAATCACTCCCTACGATAAGCATTAGCATTTTATATTTTCTTTACTTTCAATTCATGTATTTCGTACCTTTGAATATTGAATTGGTTTGTATGATTAATATGAGTGGCTAAGCACCTCTTGGTCTTGGCCTAGTTATGATTCCTTAATTGTTTTGTTTGCGCTTACGTTTATTCCGCATAATTATTTCTAAGTGTATGCATGCATAGTTTATTGGTAGCCACCCTTGGTTCGGTAGTTTTGAATGGCGGTAGAGGCCAATTGCCTAGGAGATATGACCAACTCGACCCTAGGTGAGCGGATCGAGACGGAAGGGTAAGATATGACCAACCGACGACCCTTTCTACTTGTGCGATTTGACCAACCGATCACCTATCGCTTGGATGAACTTAAGAACTAGGGGTGAGTGTCTAAGTTCCTAACGGCCGGGCACTCACTATTATAAATCTAGCATGTAGCGGTACTTAATGACTTGGCTTAGGGACCAGAACAACAGACTTATGAGGGACACCGACTTCTCCTGTGGTGGCATCTTTGCCGATAGGTTAGGCGAATTGACCAAATGTTGTCCCCTCGACTTTGACCCCACCAAGTAATTGGAAGTAAGTAGACGAGACATAACTAGCTAGGAAGATTAACTAGGTTAGCACCACTCTCTTCTATTGATTTCCTTTTATCCTTTATTTGCTTTTATTCTGCTTTAGTAGTTTAATTATTAAATCCCTATCGAAACCATTATAAACCTGTGACACCTAGACTTAGTAATAATCCAACACACATAGCTCTTGGGACGACTTTGGCTTTACCGATTACTACACTACACACGATCGGGGTACACTGCCCGTTAGTGCATTAGGGTAGACCATAGGTATAACGAGTAACTATAAATATTAAAACCCGGTCAAGAAAACCGCATCAAGTTTTTGGGCGCGCACGGGAGTTATATTAGGATTTTTATTTAAGTCTTTAGTTTTGTTCTGATATTATGTCTCTTACTATGAATGATTATCTCACCACCTCTAAAAGTTAACAGGGAATCACCATTCCGGCTCTTGAAGAAAATGTAAAATTCAAATTTTGGGGACTCTGTCTTGATGAACTAAAAAGATGTTGCTTTTATGGAACCAAAGATGAAGAAGCACACGAGCACATCGCTAAAGTATGTGAGATCGCCGATTTATTCCACGCTCCTGGGGTCTCCAGAGATCATGTTATGATGAGGGCATTCCCTTTTACCCTAAAAGGAAGAGCTAGAGATTGGTTAAAGAAACTTCCATCTGGATCTATCACAACGTGGAATGCATTTAAGAAGGCCTTTCTTAAGGAATACCGAACCCCTGCAAAAATCCTCCAACAAGTTGATGAAATTAGGAGGTTTAGCCAACTCAATGATGAGCCACTGTTTACAGCTTGGGAAAGATTCAACGAAGCCATCCTAAAGTGCCCCGAGCATAAACTCAACAAGCACGAGCAACTGCAAATATTCTACAACGGGTTGAACATAAAAACTCGGCAATTATTAGACTCAAAAGAACCTATCCCCGTTAATGACTGCTGATAAAGGATGGACAAGAGTTGAAGAAGTAGCTCTCCACTCATCATCTTGGAATGAAGATCCTATCGAGTTACAATCTGTAATAAAGAATCTGGAGGAATTTGAAGTAGACATGCAATCCCTTACTGAAGAAGTCAAGATGGTTAAACACAAGTTCGATAAACCCATTGATGGGAGAGTAACAGATCTAGAAAAGGTTGTGAAGATGCTTGTCAAGGAATCCAGCAGAAAACAAGAAGAGAACGAAAAATTGGTTTGGAATATCAAGCGAGATTACGACAATGTGCTGAGAACACAAGCAACTGCTATAAGAAGACTTGAAAATCAAGTCGGAAAGCTCGCAGAATCTATCAGAATGAGAGATGAAGGAGAATTACCTAGCACAACTGAACCAAATCCTCGAGATCTAGCTCATGCCATTACAACCAGAAGTGGATTAAACTATAAGGAACCAGCCTACCCTTCAAACTCGAATGATCTGACTGAAGAAACACCTCAAGACAACAACAAAGAAACCGAGGAGGCTCAACCTACTGTCGAAAAAGTCCGTCCCTACATTCCACCAATTCCATTTCCGGGAAGAATTAAGAAGGAACAAGAACGAGTGCTATTTCAGAAATTCATGGAGAAATTACAACAACTCAGCATTAATATTCCTCTCGTTGAAGCCCTTGAGCAAATGCCGAAATATGCCAAATTCATGAAGGATCTCCTTACCCATAGAAGACTTTCTGATCGGACGCAGATAACTTTAAATCAAAGATGCTCTGCCGCCCTTTTAAAAGATATGCCTCTCAAAGAAGAAGATCCAGGGAGTTTCACCTTACCTTGTACTATCGGGGGAATTTTGTTCAACAAGGCCCTTGCCGATCTTGGGGCAAGCATAAGTCTTATGCCATTCTCTCTCTATTCGCGTCTGGAATTGGGGGAACTGAAACCAACTAGAATGTGTATTGAGCTAGCTAATAAAACTACTCAATATCCTAAAGGAATCGCTGAAAATATTCTTGTCAAGATCGATAAATTTGTCTTCCCGGTCGACTTCGTAGTCCTTGAGATGGAAGAGGATGATATCCCAATTTTGCTTGGAAGACCCTTTCTTGCAACCGCACACGCTATGATTGATGTCTTTAACAAGAAGATTTCGTTAGAGATTGGAAACAATAAGATTACCTTCGATCTTGAAAAGTCAATGAGATATGCTTCTTTCACTGACGACAACCTTGATGATCTCGACCTTATCGAAGCTAACGCACAGAAACATGCCCAGGAATGCTTTCTTCCCGACCCTTTGAAATCATTGAAATTCGAAGATAATGATGGGACATCTAGCGATGGAGAAAGCGAAACGGAGGAACTGGCCGCGAACAATCAAACATTATGTTCAGCAAATACCCCGGAAGAAGCTGATACTACCCCAAAACTCAAGGAGCTCCCTCCTCATTTAGAATATGCATTCATTAATGGGGATCGTAATTTTCCTGTTGTGATTTCTTCTCTGTTATCTGACGAAGAAAAGGAGTCGCTACTGCAGGTTTTAAGCAAGCACAAGGGAGCAATTGCGTGGAAAGTCTCTGACATAAAAGGAATTAACCCTTCATACTGCTCTCACAAGATACTTATGGAAGATGATTTTAAACCTGTAGTACAACCACAAAGGAGATTAAACCCAAAAGTCCAAGACGTGGTAAAAGACGAAATCATTAAGCTTCTGGATGCGGGTCTAATTTACGCTATTTCTGATAGTCCTTGGGTTAGTCCTATTCATGTTGTGCCAAAGAAAGGAGGAATGACAGTGGTCACCAATGAAGATAATGAGCTGATACCGACTAGAACAGTCACTGGCTGGAGGGTGTGCATCGATTACAGGAAATTAAATGACGCAACACGAAAGGATCACTTCCCCCTTCCATTTATCGATCGATGCTAGAGAGGCTCTCGGACATGAGTATTATCGCTTTCTTGATGGATTCTCGGATACTTTCAAATTCCTATTGCCCCGAGGATCAAGAAAAGACTACTTTCACCGCCTTACGGAACATTCGCCACCAAGGATGCCTTTTGACTATGTAACGCCCCGCCACATTCCAACGGTGCATGACCGCAATATTCTCTGATATGTTTCAAGATTTTATGGAAGTCTTCATGGACGACTTCTTGGTTTTTGGTAACTCTTTCTCATCTTGTCTTAATAATCTATCTAAAATGCTTGCCAGGTGTGAAGAAACCAACCTTGTCCTTAATCGAGAAATGTCATTTTATGGTAAAAGAAAGGATTGTTTTGGGGCATAAGATTTCCCAAACAGGATCAAGTTGATAAAGCTAAGGTTGACGTTATTTCTCGATCGCCTTATCCAACCAACCTAAAAGGAATTAGGAGTTTTCTTGGGCATGCGGATTTTATAGACGATTTATAAAAGATTTTTCCAAAACCGCCAAACCTATGACCCAACTCCTCATGAAAGATGCTAAATTTGATTTTAACGATGATTGCAAAAAGCTTTTGATATTTTAAAAGAAAACCGACCATCGCCTCGTTATTATTGCTCCTGATTGGGGGAACGATTTTGAACTTATGTGCGATGCTAGTGATTATGCTGTGGGTGTTGTTTTAGGACAGAGGGTTGATAAAAAATTTAAACCCATTTATTACGCTAGTAAAACCTTAAATGAGGCACAAGAGCATTACACAACCACTGAAAAGGAACTCCTGGCTGTAGTCTATGCCTTTGATAAATTCAGATCTTATTTAGTAATGTCAAAAATTGTTGTCTACGCTGACCATTCTGCTTTGAAGTACTTATTCAATAAACAGGATGCCAAACCAAGATTGACAAGATGGTGCTGTCACGCAAGAATTTAAAATTGAAATCAAGGATAAGAAAGGGCGTAAAACTTAGTAGTGATCACCTCTCACGATTAGAAAACCCCGAGCTTGAAGAACTTGACAAAGAAACTATTCGGGACTCCTTCCCGACGAGCATCTCATGGCGTTAGAATTAAAGATTCCGTTCGAACCATGGTACGCAGATTTCGCTAATTACCTCGCGCCGAGTATTACCGAGCAACAAAACCTACGATCAAAAGAAAAGTTCTTCTCGATCTTAAATATTACTGGGATGATCCATTCCTTTTAAATCATGCCCGATGGTATTATTCGGAGATGCGATTTGGAAATGAGCAAAACAGATTCGGAACATTGTCACAACGGACCGCAGGAGGACACTATGGGTCGACAATACTGCTCGGAAGGTTTATGAGGCCGGATTCTTTTGGCCTAGCATTTTCAAAGACGCCGCAAAACATGTTAGGGATTGTGACGCTTGTCAGAGGGCAGGGAACATCTCTTCTCGAAATCAGATGCCACTCAACAACATTATGGTATGTGAGGTTTTTGATGTTTGGGGGATCGATTTTATGGGACCTTTCACTCCATCAAAGAATAAAAGTTATATCCTTGTAGTTGTCGATTACGTTTCAAAGTGGGTCGAAGCTGAAGCTCTGCAAACATGTGATGCTAGAAGTGTCATTCGTTTTTTGAAAAGATTATTCTCCAGGTTTGGGATCCCTAAGACCATCATTAGTGATCGAGGGACACACTTTTGTAATGCTATTATGGAGAAAGTTCTCAATAGATATGGGGTACTCCACCGAATGTCTACACCTTATCACCCACAAACCAATGGGCAAACTGAAAACACCAATAGGGCACTCAAGCGAATTTTAGAGAAATCAGTCAGCAGTAATAGAAAAGATTGGTCCGACAAACTCGACGAAGTGTTATGGGCATTCGAATAAATTTTCAAAACTCCTATTGAAGCACCCTTTAAGATTGTTTACGGAAAGCATGTCATCTTCCGTAGAGTTGGAACATAAAGCATATTGGGCTCTCAAGAATGCTAACTTAGAGGTCGATGTAATCAAGGAACACCGATTTTCCCAAATAAATCGTTTAGCTTAATTACGAGACGAAGCATACGATCATGCCAAAGCATACAAAGATAGGACCAAAAGATGGCACGATAAGCGAATTAAGGATAAAAGATTTGAAGTAGGACAAGAGGTTCTCATTTTTAACTCAAGACTCAAATTATTCCCCGGAAAATGAGATCTCGTTGGGTTGGCCCTACACAAGAAGTAAGGTGTTTCCTTATGGGACTATTGAGGTTCATAACAAGGAAGGAGTATATTTCAAGGTAAATGGACACCGCAAAAATTTATTATGGGCAAGATGTTAGCAAGCTTTGGAGATGAGTTCTTCGACCGCCTAGAGCCCCGCTGCTCGAGTCTAACTTAAAGACTCAGAATAAAGAAAAGTGCTCTTCGGGAGACAACCCAATTATCCCTTTCTTTTGTTTTATTTCCATTTCTGTAGGGTTTTGTGTTTTCTAACCATTTTTGCAGAAACGAGGAAGTAATTGCTGCCGCAGCTTGTCGATTCGACCAGAGTTACGACGAACTCATCTATGTGATTACGCCAGTAACCAACTTTTAGCAAAGTAATTCTTGACGATTACCATTACGGTGTAATACCATCTCGTGGTTACGCCAGAACCACTCGCTTTGCAACTTATGTCGTTTTTTAGTTACTGGCGTAACTCCTCAAAAGAGTTACGACGTAACCTTCCTCTCGCTTAATTCTTTCATTTTAAAACACAATAACCTTGTATTAGTATTTTAAATGAACTTTGTGGGTGTGTTCTCAGAACCCTCACGAGACTTCACTCGTCCACTTGGGACACCAAGTGGTTTAAAAGGCTTGTTGCATATGCTAAATGCAACCGTGATTCCTACGAAAGTGAGTTAGGTTTGTTTTTCATTTTTCATTTTTCTTTTAGAATTATGCTTGTCGGTAGTGTGATTTCGTGGATTGAAGTTTGTTCATGATGCTTATATGAAGGCACGCCTCTTTTCGTGGGCCTTCTTTCTTTATGGAGCAAATTTCGTGGAAGTTCTCGCCTAATTCTACTTTTTCTTCACCTTTATTTAATGCTTAGTACAAAAGGGACTTTGTACAATTCAAGTGGGGACGGAGTAGAATTATCTCTTGAACATTATTTTGCCCTCATTTTTCTAGTTTATTTTGAAAAATTATGCCATTTTTAAAATTTTGACATGTTTTTCTTAACCTAACTAGATTAGACCTTAGCCGAGCACATACAACCCTTGATATTATATGGTGAGATTAGCCTTATCCGCTTCCAATATTTTACCCCAAATCCACCAAATTATGAGTGTGCTGGGTAGCTTGTAAACTTTAGAACTTGGCCTTTGCATCATTTCGAGACCATAGACGAGGTATGTTGAGTTAGCTCGATGTATTTGGACTTTTCGCTTTTAGAAGGCAATATTATAGGATTATCACCCAAACAACCTACCATTGTGTGTCTATCGATTAGTCACCCCGACTTCTCGACCCCATGTGAAACCCTTTTGTTGCACTCACCTTTAGTGCAAGATACCCTAGATACACCCATCCGAGCCATTCCTTTCATTTTGTTAACCCGATATATTGTTTCGATACACCTATACACCTTAGCCTACCCCGTAGTCTTTATTTGTGATTGGGAAGTCATCATTTGCCTAAGTTCAAGGTTCGAGTGGAAAGGTTCGAAATCACGCTTTCATCGACAACATTCTCGAAGATCATTGAAGACCCCCAATTCCCATTGTTCATCTCAAGTGGGGGATATTATGTTTAGTATTTATTGTTATGTTGAAAAAAAAAATAAAAAGTGATTCAAAAAATAAAAAAAAAAAAAAAAATAGTTGTTATGTTATTGTAAAGTGCGATGTTATAAGCACTATATTATGAGCTTTATAGATTTAGTATCGAGGAGGCCACCTCGGTCACATTTGAAGATTGAGTTGGTAGTTATGCCAACAGATTGGAGAAAAGGTAGTGTGCCCATCACGACGCCCTCTAATGACACATCTACCTTATATTTCATGATCCGTTTCTTGACTTCAAAGCTTGAACTTTGGGCGGACGGTAAGTGGTGATGACTTGGTTATAGATTTAGACTACCGCTTGTTTTTATTTTACAACATTTATATATCCCATGTCTTATCCTACCCTTTAGTCATGAAGCATGTCTAGGTGATGCAGCGAGCAATCTTTGGTGTCTTGGCCATGGATTTGGTCATGTATCATTGATTTTGTCCACTTCGCCGTGACATGTTAGTAATGACGAGTCACCCTTAACCTTTGTCGTGTCTACCCATATTGCCTTCGAGAATTGTTTAGCCCTTAACTCTAGTGGTGGAGATTTGTGTAACCGCCAAGCTTATGATAGAATACATGCTATGACTGTGCGATTGAGTGATCACCCCGAAATTGACACTTAGAATAGTTGAGAGATTTGAGTGTTTTGTTCCCTTCGTGAGGTGTTCGGCTTTGTTTTATTCTAGCATAAGGGATTTGTAAACTTATATTTTCCGTGTTATGGGAGATATCTTTTAGGAATCTTTCTAATAAGGTCTACTTGAGGGCAAGTAGAGTTCAGTGGGGGATATTTGATAACATCAAATAGTCATGAATATTAAGTGTCAATTTCCGATAATGCTTGTAATTTATATCATTTATATGGATTTACGCTTGTTTTCCATTGTTTTCCACTTTCGTAAATTACGAGCATTGGAGCTAAAGAGACGGAACTAGAGAAATATCTAAAGATTTATCACAAGATGTTACTTTGAAGAAGTTACGGCGTAACTCTTCTCTCACATTACCGTAACTATTGCGTGACTCGTAAAACCAACTTATCGTAAGGTTACGGCGTAACTCTTCCCAAAGGCTACGACGTAACTATATTAGGTCAAATGAGGTTCCACGTCGCCGATACTTACGCCAGTAACTATTACATCAACTACGGCGTAACCAAGTTTATTGAAGACTACGGCGTAACCACTTATAAGGTTTACCGTAACCAAAGCAGATCTAGTGCAAAATACGATGAAATAGAAGGTTACGGCGAACTCTTATATTAGTTACGCCAGAACCCGATCCGCCTATAAATACCCCACAAATTCCAAAGATTTCTAATCATCCCATTCCACACACAACAACCAGAGAACGTGGGAAAAGCTCAAGGCAGGTCTAGAGGAGCATACGGAGCGGTCTCCAAGGGAGAAATCACTCCCATACGATAAGCATTAGCATTTTATATTTTCTTTACTTTCAATTCATGTATTTCGTACCTTTGAATATTGAATTGGTTTGTATGATTAATATGAGCGGCTAAGCACCTCTTGGTGTTGGCCTAGTTATGATTCCTTAACTGTTTTGTTTGCGTTTACGTTACTTCCGTACAATTATTTCTAAGTGTATGCAGGCATAGTTTATTGGTAGTTACTTTTGGTTCGGTAGTTTTGAATGGCGGTAGAGGCCAATTGCCTAGGAGATATGACCAACCGACCCTAGGTGAGCGGATCGAGACGGAAGGGTAAGATATGACCAACCGACGACCCTTTCTATTTGTGCGATTTGACCAACCGATCACCTATCGTTTGGATGAACTTAAGAATTAGGGGTGAGTGTCTAAGTTCCTAACGGCCGGCACTCACTATTATAAATCTAGCATGTAGCGGTACTTAATGACTTGGCTTAGGGACCAGAACAACATGACTTATGAGGGACACCGACTTCTCTGTGGTGGCATCTTTGCCGATAGGTTATGGCGAATTGACCAAATGTTGTCTCTCGACTTTGACCCCACCAAGTAATTGGAAGTAAGTAGACGAGACATAACTAGCTAGGAAGATTAACTAGGTTAGCACCACTCTCCTCTATTGATTTCTCTTTATCCTTTATTTGCTTTTATTCTGCTTTAGTAGTTTAATTATTAAATCCCTATCGAAACCATTATAAACCTGTGACACCTATACTTAGTAATAATCCAACACACATAGCTCTTGGGACGACCTCGGCTTTACCGATTACTACACTACACACGATCGAGTACACTACCCGTTAGTACATTAGGGTAGACCATAGGTATAACGAGTAACTATAAATATTAACACCGTCAAGAAACATGCATCAAAGTTTACAAGAACAAACAAAATTAGTAAATTACAAATATTTATTGTTCTTTTACTTCAACAAGCAACATGTCATCTATCTCCTTTTCCACATCCAATATATACTTTGTTCATTAGGTACATCGATGTTCCCATACTAGAAGCTAACAGAAGCAATTACGAACAAACCTATTTTATTTGTTTAAGAGCAACTTCAAACAGACTTGATGTTTAAGAGTAGCAAGACTCTTGGTACGCTATGCATAAGAGATTGTGGAATTAGAAAAAAAATAAAAAAAACATTCATTTTTTGCACCCAATATCCTTCAAATCTTCAAAAGTCTTCAAGAACACCTTTTTCATAATCTTCCCCACAAAATTTATGTCTCGTAATTTAATCAAAACACACCTCTTTAATCCAGACACATCCTTTCTTGATTTGAAAAAATAAAATAAACGGTCAATATCATGGTAGATCTGGAGGTTGGTGGTGGCTAGTGATAATGGCGTGGGTGGCTAGTGTTATTTGTATATTAATTTAATAAATGAAATGTTAGTTAAGTGTTTATTTAATGAATGAAAATAGTTAAGGGGTATTTTTAATTTATAATTTTTTTAAAGAAAAGTAGGTCTCAAAAGGAGGTGTTGAGGTGGTGTTATGATAAGAGGATTCGGTATAATAATGTAAAAAGTGGCATTGGGATGATGTGGCCTGCGTTGAAGTTGCGTTACCATACCAGCTTGGATGGCATTGGGGTTGCGTTACAACTCAAGTTATTGTAGTAACTCAAGTTATAACTCAAGTTATAACTCAAGTTATAACTCAAGTTATGGCCAAGTTATGATACCCCCACCCCGTGTTATGGTCATGTTATGCCAAGTTTTTGTAATTTGTATTTTTTTTAAATGGGTCTCAAAAGGTGGTTTTATTTAGTGTTATGATAAAGGGTAATTTTTTGGTGTTAATATTAAAATGTTAAAGCTGATGTGGCACTGACGTGGCGCCATAACTCAAGTTATGATACCTTGAGCTCTAAGTATCACATAGTTGCTTTCAACTCTTGGGGTGTTATCCCGAGTGTATAAAATCTGATAAAGACGCTAGAGGCGTTATTTTCGCTAGTCATTGCTTTCGACTTGGGTGATGGTGAGAAACGGAGATTGTGGCAATGAGCTATCCATAATATATCCAACAGAAACCAGCGATGGTGAGAACATCGCAATAAGCACCTCATGTGGGTCTGAAAAATGCAATCTTACACAACTCACATGAGATTTTTGACAAGGCTTGGATAGAGTATCATATCAGGTGAGATAGCATCGAGGAGCGATGCCTTTTGATTAGCACCTTAGGTGATGAACAAATACCAAAAAACCTCCATATTCGCAAGAGTTTATGTTGACCATCATAACATCATATTACTTGTTGTGATTAATGGAAAGCTTGTGGATTGCCTTGATAAGATTTTTGACATAATTGTAACATCCAAAGTGTTAGCCAAGAAACATGTTGCATAATACAACATGTCGATTTCTACGACCACATTTACAACCCTGATACTTATATCTTTAATCAAATTGTATCAGCGTTTGTTTTTATGGGTGTTTGTATGTGGATCATAAATTCTACCTAGTCAAGAAATCCAGGTAAAAAGCATTGGGAAGTAGTGAAGTGGATTTTGAAATATTTGCTTTATGGACGGGAAGCTTTGACTTTGGAAGATGTGATGGCCACACTGAATTCAAAGGAAATCAAAGAAAGATCTAAAGCGAAGGGGGATGATGGTAAAGGGTTATATGTGAGGGGAAGAACTGATCGCAGGAATTCGCATCAGTCTAGGGGAAAGTCAAGATCGAAGTCTCGAGGTGGAAGACTCAAATGCTATATTTGCCAATCTGAGGAGCACTTGAAGAGAAACTGTCCAAAGAATAATCGCAAGAAGTCAAATGGTTTCGTCAAGAAAGAGGATCAACCAAGCTCTAGTGGTTCGATTTATGATGGTTCAGAGGTGATGATGGTGATGAGTGCAGATGCATTGCTAGATTGGATTATGGATTCAGGAGGTTCATACCACATGACACCCAGGTTAGATTTATTGTTTGATTTTCTGGAATGCGATGGGGGCAGAGTACTGTTGGGTGATAATAGGGAGTGCAAAATTAGAGGTATTGGCAAGGTAAGGGTACAACTGAAAGATGGGTCAAGTTTTGTGTTACACAATGTCAGGTATATTCCTGAATTGAAAAGAAACTTGATATCGCTGGGAACTCTTGAAAAAGAGGATATACCATAAAATTGCGCCGAGCAAAATCAAGGTGATTAATGGTTCCAGGTTATTTTATCTCGAACCCGAAGGGATAATTGCGTATACTCTTTGGATGGCCATGCAGGGGAAGGTGAGCTTAATGCTAGTGTTGAAGAAACAGAAAGTCTTGCGCAGGTTTGGCACAAAAGACTAGGACAAATCAGTGAGGCGGGACTACAGGTGCTGGAAAAGTAGGAGCTGTTTGGCAAGAAAAGTCTAGGTAAGCTCGATTTTTATGAGAATTGTGTTCTGGGAAAGTCGCACCGATTCAGTTTCGGTGTAGGAAGGCACACTACTCAGGGAGTGATAGACTATGTTCATTCAGACTTATGGGGTCCGTCTCAGGTAGAATCATTGGGAGGTAAGAGGTATTTCTTATCTATCGTTGATGATTATTCCAGGAGGGTATGGGTTTATATTCTCAGGTTCAAACACGAAGCATGTGGAAAGTTCAAAGAGTGGAAGCAGTTAGTAGAGAATCAGACTGGGAGGACGGTTAAAAGCTTAGGATAGATAATGGTCTTGAGTTATGTAACCGTGATTTTGATCAGCTATGCACTGAGAGTGGGATTGCTAGACATTTGACAGTTGTCTGGACGCCGCAGCAGAATGGGTTAGCAGAACGGATGAACAGAACTCTCATGGATATGGTACGCTGTTTATTAATTCAATCTGGATTTCCCAAGACCTTCTGGGCGGAAGCGGCATGTACGGCTGCATATCTCATAAATAGGTCACCATCAACAGCGATTGAGAAAAAGACACCCATGGAGATGTGGTCGGGACATCCAAGTGATTATGGGATGTTAAGGATTTTTGGTTGTGTCACATATTCACAGGTTAAACAAGGTAAGCTCGAGCCGAGAGCGATAAAATGCGTTCTTTTGGGGTATCCTGAGGGTGTGAAGGGGTACAGGCTATATAGGCTTGATAATGAATCACCTAAAATAGTCACTAGCATGAACGTGGTCTTCAATGAAAGTGTCATGTACAAAGACACGCTGAAGAATTCGTGCAGTAATCGATAAGTCCATTGAGGAATTAGGTTGAGGTGGAACCGCAAGGTTAAATAATCATACGCTGAGGAAGATCGGAGAAATGATCAAGAAGATCAAATAGACGATCGTGAAGATAACGATGATGAAGATGCAGAGGATCAAGAAACCGACCGGACACGGATCTCACAGACATCGCTTGGTTACGGATAGAGAGCCAAGGACAAGAACGAAACCTTTGAGGTTTCGAGATGAGAGTAATATGGTTACTTACGCGTTTGTTGCAGCAGAGGAAGAAGATACTCATGAACCATTGACATACCAGGAGGCAGTTGCATGTGAAGATAGTTCTAAGTGGAAAGTTGCTATGGATGAAGAGATGGATTCTCTGAGGTAGAATAAGAACTATGAGTTGGTAGATCATCCAGCTGGGCAAAAGCTGGTGAGCTGCAAATGGCTATACAAGATAAAAGAAGGGATTGAAGGTGTTCAAAAGCCTAGGTACAAGGCGAGGTTGGTGGCTCGCGGATTCACACATAGGGCATGTATTGCCTACAATGAAGTATTTTCTTCGGTAGTTTGACACACATCTATCCGAGTTATACTTGCATTGACTGCGTGTAGAGATTATGAGCTGGAGCAGCTTGATGTAAAGACGGCATTTTTACATGGAAATCTTGAAGAAGTGATCTACATGAGGCAACCACCGGGATATGAACAAGGTAACAAGGTATGTTTGTTAAAGAAATCCCTTTTATGGTTTGAAGCAGTCACCTAGGCAATGGTATAGGAGGTTCGATGAGTACATGTTGAGAAATGGGTTCAAGCGTAGCAGTTACGACAGATGCGTATATTACATGAGTTATGCACCAGGTGAGTATATCTATCTATTGTTATATGTAGACGATATGTTGATTGCTTGTAAAAGAAAGGCTGAGATTGGATCTATCAAGTCTTTGCTTAAAAAGGAGTTCGACATGAAAGAGCTCGGGGAAGCAAAGAAGATTCTTGGTATGGAGATCATCAGGGATCGGAGTCGCAAGATTCTGAGGGTGTCACAATCCGGGTATGTTTCTAAGATTTTGAATAATTTTAGAATAGACAATGGGAAATCGGTTCAGATGCCATTGGGTGGGCACTTCAAGCTGTCATTGAAGGATTGCCCGGTTAGGGATTGTGATGTTGAAAGGATGAGCGGTGCCGTATGCAAATCGCGGTTGGGAGCTTAATGTATTTGATGGTGTGCACGAGGCCGGACATAGCGTGTCGCGGTAAGTGTAGTTAGCGCGATATTTGGCGAATCCGTAAAAGCATTGGGAAGCGATGAAGTGGATTTTGAAATATTTGCGGCAATCGCAAACGCTGGTTTGGTGTATGGGACAAATCGTGGCAACCATGTGCATGTAACAAGTTTTGTTGATTCAGACTACGCTAAGGATCCGGATAAAGGTAGGTCTATCACTGGTTACGCATTTTTAGTACAGGGATGTGTTGTAAGCTGGAAGGCAACGCTACAACACGTGGTGGCTCTTTCAACTACAGAGGCGGAGTATATGGCCCTTACGGAGGCTGTGAAGGAAGCTATTTGGCTAAGGGGACTCTTGGAAGAGTTGGGCGTGGAACTTAACACTATGGCAGTTAATTGTGATAATTAGGGCGCGATTCATTTATCGCGGAATCATGTTTTTCATGAAAGGACTAAGCATATCAATGTGTGTTATCACTTTATCAGAGAGGTCTTGGAAGCAAAGACGGTTAAAGTTCTGAAGGTGGGTACTAAACACAATGTTGCGGATGCCTTGACGAAGGTGGTACCTGGACTTAAGTTTCGACACTGCTTGGAGTTGCTGAGTGTCGGTATAAGCTAATATAAAGCCTAAGGTGGAAATTGTTGGAAGATTAGTCTCTATATTAGCATGTCATTAAGTCTAGGGGTTAAAGTGTTATATTTGCTTGAGTCCCAAGCTTCACGTTTTCTTTTTTTCCTGTTTTTAGAACCAACTTTCAAGCCCATGTAGGTGTCGGTTTTCTTCCCCCCTCATCTCTATAAAAAGAGATGAGGGGGGAGGGGGTCTTGTACTTCATTCTTTCAATACTAATCGTTTGATTAGGGTTATACCGTGCGGTTTACTTTTCTGTCGATATATATAATCTGCTTGTGTGTGTGTGTTTCTTCATTCGATCACGATTTATTCCGCGCTAGTATCCAGGTTGTTGGTCGAAAAGACTAACAGCCAAGAAACATGTTGCATAATACATCATGTCGATTTCTACGACCACATTTACAACCCTGGTACTTATATCTTTAATCAAATTGTATCAGCGTTTGTTTTTATGGGTGTTTATATGTGGATCATAAATTCTACCTAGTCAACCGAATTTTAGTTTCGATCACTAGTTAACGGGTCTGATGAAGGGAAGAGGATCTTTTCAAGTTGGTGGAACATCTTGACTCAAGTTAGAGGATCCTCAACCATTAGATTAGAATCAAAGGTCAAGATTTACGTTCAGTTCTCGAGTTTTTAGGGAAGGGAAATGGAAAAGAATAGGAAAAGGAAAAGAAAAGGAAAAGGAAAGTAAGTGTTAGTTGTTATGTTCTTGAGATAGAGGAAAAGAAAAGGAAAGTAGTCATAATCATGTTCTTAAGTGAGAGGAAAAGGAAAATAACTTGGTCAAATTATATATATGCCCTTAATTGCTAATGTCAAATGTTTTAAAAGGAGTATATTAGTCTTTATACAACATATGGTTCCGTTTCCTTTCCCTTTCCTCCCAAAAGTGGGAGGAAGATTTACTTAACAAATCTTCCTCCCTATTTCCTTTCCATTTCCCTTTCCTCCTTTAAAAAAGATTCGAGAACACAAAAAACTTTCCGTTTCCTTTACTTTCCTCTGCTATTTCAACTCGAGAACTGAGCGTAAAAGTGAAACCACATAATTTTGTGATTTTAATCAAATGGTTGAGGATCTTTTAACTTGAGTTAAGTTACTTGAGAGGATCATCTCCCCAGATGAAGAGAGTGGTGTGTGGGCATGAATATTTAAAAGCCAAAAAGCTAGCTTAAGTCTATTTTTGGATGATCTTGGACAAATCATAATTACTACCAGTATATATATTTTTTACCCTCAATAGTACATGATCACAATTGATATTTTTTGTAATAGACATTGGACCATATATAACCTAACAATTATTTATTTATTTATTATTATTATTACACATAAAGTTTTGATTCGACATTATGTTACATCACAAACGATTAAAGATTGAATAATTTATTTTTTGACTTGTCATATTTACATCACACCAGTAAAGATAAAATAATTTATTTTTTGATCTTGTCAATTTCGACCCATGCCCGAGCGTACATGATCCGTTTTGCCACCTTTGTAAATTACCAAAAAAAAATCCGATAATTGTTTCAAAATGGTATACACTCAAGTTGTTTTTTTTGTAAAGCATATGGTGATACAAGATATGCCCACAATAGATTTTACAGTATTATTTCGAGTGCAATGAAATGAGAGGGTAAAGCTAATTAAACCTGGTTTAAACGTGTTGCGACATATGGTATTCCAGTACGCAAACGATATGTCTAAATTAAGTCATGACAAATCACAAAGATATGTTGAAATACAAAACATAACTAAAGAACTACTATAAAGTATACAACAATTTAATAAAAAATATATCAATAATTCTTCTTATTCAATCTATTAAGAAAAAATGTACTTATAAGAATATGCAACACATAACTAAAACTCATACTTATTCTTCCCCTAATACACGAAATCTCTTCTTCAACTTATCGATATCTTTACCTTTCAATCCAAAAGCCTTTTCCAGCAACTCATCATCGATACCGGACCCAAACAAGGCCGTAGGAAGCTTAATCGAGCCCGGGTTCTGGCTATCAAAGCTCCCGATAATAGTAGCCCGAGAATCACCAACATTCATTTGAAAATGCAACACTCCTCTAGGAAATACCATAACCTCGCCTTTTTCTATAACTTTCGCGTAAACTTTGTTGCTTGTGTCAACAAATCCAGAATATACTTTCCCTTCTAGCACATATGCCACTTCTGTGGCTCTAGGATGGTAATGTGGGACATTGATCCCGCCAACCTCAAAGTCCGCTCTAACTAGTGACATTCCTAGCGTGTTGAGCGCTGGGAACACGCTAGCAGACACTGGAACACCCGAGAATTTATTTGTAAATTTTCCCGGGTGTTTTATGCCTGAATATATGAAGTCGTCCACGGTTATTGATGATATGTTTTTGCATAGGTTTGCATGATGTGATGGGAGGCAATAGTCTTGTACCGGATCCGGGTCGGAGCTGAAAACGGGTGACAGTTGGTGGATGGTTGTGTAGAGGAAAAATATAACTAACATAACTGTCATTTTAGGAGACATTGTGGTGTAGTGAATGGGGTATGTGGGGGTGTAGAGTTATATTTTTATAGGGTCATTTGGTGGATTTTGAGTGTTATTGACACTAAAACATGGTTATGATGAGAAAGTGGGAGTCAATAATGTACCATGACACCTGTTTTTTCAAAAGTGATTAGGTGATATTTAGGAAAATATAGTAAGTTGATTTTCAAAAAGAGAGAAAAGTTTTATCTATAGACATTGTTTTCGATATAGTGGTTTTTGCCAATTTTCGACTTGTCATGGAAATGATATACTTTTCTTATCACAACAACAATACTCAATCTCACAGGAACAAGATATAAAGAGGTGAGATGTAGACAGTCACATACTGGAAACTGCTTTCAGAAAGTCCACCGGCAAGTGTTTGTGCAAGCAAATAAACAAAAAGAAATGTGTGTGTGAAGAAAGAGAGACAATAACATAAATAGGATCATATAAACCAAAAACATACAAGCGAACAAAACATAAACGCATACATATAAAGAAATAAGGGAGCGTGCAAGCCAAAATAAGGAAAAAACACTAGGGGTACGTAAGATCAAATGTCACATAGGCAAATATACTTTTCTTAATGTATATGCTTATTCAATTATTTGTGAGTTACGTACATGTTTCTGATGTCGACTTACATACTAAAATATAGTGTTTGGTGAGCTTTATTGTTGTTAATTATTAAATCTATAATGGGAAAAGATGGAGATGCATGATGAGTGGTAATTATGGCTTTATGTGTGTGGAATATGGTATAAAGGTAAAAGATGCGTAGGAGACTTATATTAGAAGTGAAGTGATAATAATGTTGCTCATGCATCATGGCATGCCTTCATTTGTTTGTTTTTAGGATTAGCTAGCGTAATATAGGCTTAATTACTCTAAAATGCATTTAACTTGTCAACTTTTGATGTACCGTTAGCCATCTTTTTCTTTTGCTATTAAAACACAAAGCATTCAAATTTTAACATTTATGTGTATTTTGTTTATGTAAAATGAACATTTACTTTTCAAAATTTGAAAAAATAAAGATAGATCTCACAAAATAAATAAATAAATATAATGACTACACGGAACAATAAAAATTGACAAGTTAAATTCATTTCTAAATCATTAGCCCTAAAACATAAATTTATGTTTGGCGAAAAGAATATGAAGAAGAATAAAATTGACAAGTTAAATTGGAAAAATTTCTAAATCATTAGCCCTAAAATAAAATAGTGTTAACATTTCCAGCATAGCCATAGTGTTAACATTTCCAGCATTCCATAAACCATATACTCTATTTTAAGTGTTGAAAACCTTTATAAAAAAAAAGGTTAAAACCCACATCGTACGTATCGCAGAAAACTACTATTCCTGTAAAGTGCGTTCTTGAACCAAACTCTCAAAAAGAGACTTAACCGGGTTCTTGGATTTGGTCGTTACTTCTAATTTCAGTTTGGTCTACATTTGGTTAATGTACAAACATTCTTGATGTGAGATGCAATAGTAAGGTACTAAGACAAATATAATGAAATCATCATTTGGGCTACATTCAAATTAAAATATCTAAAAATCCCAAAACAAAGTGGATCATCATAGGGCATAATGGAGCAAAATAATTACATCTGAACACTACACTACGGACATAGTATAAATACAAACAAGACACAAAATGATCTCCAGCTCAAGCGGAGTGCTAAGGTGGAATTACAAACATAAACCTGAGAGGATAATTCCACATTTTTTTTGGTAAAAGTATGTCTCAGAAATGTATTATCGAGATCTGGAAGATACCTTCATATGGATCATGAACAATGACACGTCTCAAGCCTCTTTCTTTGTGATTCTGATCATTTTAGCCATAAGATTAGTGATCTAAAGGTCAACACATAATAACAAACATAAGTAAACGAATCGAGGTTTTGTTACCTGAAGCAGCAGATTCCAAGAGCTGATGTTATTTCATGAATGACTGATGTTGCAAAGTGCATATAGAGTGCACCTGGAACAAACACAAAATAACAAGTGTGTAATGATGCCATAAATATCTCTAAGGAATCAAGAGAATGAAGTAAGTTTGCAATTCTTCAATAAATATAGACAGAACCAGTTAGCTGATAGTCTGATAGCAGATAGAAATGAGTAATTTAAGTTTTCTACTCGTGAGTTGTTTTTTGCAGCAAACAAAATTTGTCCTAATAACCGTGCATAACAGAAACAATCACACGTGTGCCAAACAGGCAAACACATGTAATTATCCACATTGCATCTCTATTGTTCAAAAGTTTACTTATACGGGTTCAAATCATGAGGATTTTAAAGCATCACGATGAACACCATACCTGTGTATACACAGAAACCTAGAAGTACCCATTTCTCATCGATCCAGGGAATTCTGCAATATTTTAAACATCATTAACAGTTAGATACAGGTTATGGATGAAAAGTTAGAATTAAATTGTTCTAATGTTTCCTGATAACCACATACCCGTCATTTAACCGAGCAGTGAGTGTATTTGCAATTGCAAGAGGGAGATAAAATAAGGACTGCAGTTAAGCAAGAAAATCAGTTATTAACAAATATGGCAGGTATGTATCAGTTAACTATCTAATTAGGCTGTTACAAATCTTACCACACACATACTGGTTTTCAATCCCTTAGGTTCATCACACAAGTGGGATAATATCATCCTTCCCTGCCAAACAAAAAACACCAAAATGAGATAGCCAGTTTTCACACATCTGGAACAGTATCGATAACTTAATCTTACCACGAGGAATCCAAATGCAGACCAGTTCCCATCACAACCATATGTGGGTAGTTTCCCATTAAATCAGATGGAGACATCAAATCCCTGAAAAAATTGTCGGAGAATTTTAAAGGAAAAGTACTGGAATGTCTCGATTACCCTTCATGATAATAATGTAATAGAGGAATCTTGTGGACATAGATTAGTACCATCAAGTGTTTGTTATGATGACACTAGGAAACTATTTAATTTTACTCTATTATACAAGTTGCACTTTGCATGGGACATCTAAAAATGGGTTTTGTTGTAATTTTAGGGGGAGATAATATAGAGAAGATGCATACCAGAGTATAACTACTCCCACAAGAACGCAGAAAGGAATAAGCTGGGAAGACAAGATAACAAAGCAACCAATAAGCCTTCTTAAGGATCAACAAAACAGTAGACTGCACGAAATAATAATATAACAATTGTTTACCATAGCCAAGGCATTTAGCATGCTTCCTTTTCTTGACTGTACAACCTTATAAACATTCTCTACACTGTGAGCAAGAAATATAAGAATCGAATTAAGTCAACATTATTTACGAACTCAGGTAAAGAAATAGTGAAGCTTTTTTAATGATGAAAAGAGATTTGCTCACTTGGATTTCAGGGTAGGTATAACAGCAAAAAGAATCATAAACAGCAAAACGACTCCAGAAGTAGGGATTCCTGAATACATTAAATCCATCGAATCAAAAGCCAGTAAATAAAATATACTTCATCCATAATATACACAAAGTTACATATAGGCAGAGCAAAACAAGGCCCCAAAAGCAAAAGCAGGCAAGCCTAAACAGCACTAGCAAAGCAAAGCAACGCAAGCAACAGGGGAGGCACCAAAAACCGGGAACACCGGGCAAGGCAAAAACAACGAGACGCTTAAAAGCCTAACCCACCCAAACTACCTAAACCCACAAAGCCCCAAGCCAAACTACACAAAGTTACATATCTTACCATTTATAACTGGAACCCAACTGAGCAGGGGAATAGACGTCCCAAAATCCTGGGCCCACCACTCTGAACCTGAAATTATATGTGATCAACTAAGTATTTATTTTGCCACAATGAACAAAAAGCATATGTTGAATTTTTTAAGTAACATACCGACTATAGATGTGAAGAAATGTGCCACATATATCAGCATCAGACCCTCTGTAGGTCCATTTACTGCTGGAAGGATTAAGGTGTTGGTGAAATAGCTGCAGCATGAGAACTTGAAGGATTAGTAATTATATATTATATTGTATAATATAGAAAAAAAAGGGCAATTTGCAATACTTACTGTTCCCAAGTTGCAAGGTAAAATGGAACAGCCGAAATCACCCAAAACCAAAATGCATTTCTTCCACACATAGCAGTGCTTGCAAAGGCCAAGGCCTCCAACTATAGAAAGAAAAAATGTGAAAAAAAGAGCCTCTGGGAGCATCAGGTATAACTAAATTAAACATATAGAAGACATACCGCACAGGCAAGTGCATCACATCCTGTCAAACCAGAAAAAGCCACCAATTCACACCATTTAACAAACCGAAAAGCAAAGAAAGATCATTGGGTAAGGCAATGGAAATAATGGAATTCGTAATTTACCGTGATCGAAAAGTTCGCCTAATGGACTAGACGAATTTGTTCTCCTAGCTTGTTTTCCATCAACAGCATCAAAGGTCTATATAAACATCAAGAATGTTAAGTAAATCAATGAACGGATATGAAGTTAAATTTCAAAATAAATATAACAGTGGTAAACCAACAGAATCTGCTGTATGATTGTGTTCTGAGTTTTTTTCTGAATATGAGTCAAACATGAAGGCGTTTAAACTATTAACATATCAAATCAAGCGTCAATGTAGACATTTAGCTGAATAGAGAAAAAACAATATTTTAGCGTCTTGGACTAAATTTTCTACTCAAGTACTCAACCATTTAAGCAAGCATAACTGCAAAAAGCTGTTAATCATGCTTCTGTGATTGTGACTTTTTATCTAAAAACTTCCAAACAATACACCGTTAACTATACATGTTTCTGACATACTAGTGACCTAATAAAACACCAGATAACTAAGCAGCTGAAACTTTCACAGTGCAAAGTAATGAACTGAAACTGGCAAGCATGTATATTTAATTATTTTCACAGAAATCCAAGAAAAATTATGCAGTTCGAGTTACAAAGGCACAAATGTGAGAACGGGAACACTAAACGAGGGGATAATAATTTAGGTAGATAAAAACAAACCTGGTACAAGAAGAGAAGTAGTCCATGAGCGAAATTAACCCATCTTGGTGGCGCCGTATCCAAATGAGGTGAATATATCTAGAAGTAATGTCACACGCATAGAACAAAAAGTAGTGAGAAATGCACCAAAAATAAGAAACGATATGTATAAAATGATCAGACTTGTGCACTCACATAGCCAAGCACTGCAGAGAGCGACAAGAACATGAATCCCATGAGTGTAATCTGAAAAGCAAACATATGGTAAGTAACAAATAAATAGACATGAATACCTTTCAATTCATGTATCAAGGTACTTAAGATGGTTGAAAAGGTCTGTTTACCATATTAGGCCTGAGACGTCCACGACATGCAAGAAAAACATTAATACAGGTGATTAGTGACTACAGAAAGCAACTTAAATCATCAACACGTTTAGCCATGTGGAAAAATAAGCAAAAGTAGAGTGGTACTTACGGCATCCAAAGAGGGAAGAATGTAACGAATTTAGCCCAAAAAGGTTGCAGGACATATTTTGCGACATAAGAGTGATCAACTCCACTGTACTTGTAATTATTCAGTGCTTTAATTCCATGACTGCCTATGTAACCCATTTCGTACACTACTTTTTAGCTTTTACTACCTGCCATTGTAAAAAAAACACGGTTAGATGCTTCTATCGCAGAAAGTCAGCATTATATTAGCACAATATTTTGAGGTTACGTCATATAAATTATTATCAAACCCGCAAAAAGTAAACCCTGAAACATACTCCCATCATCATTCCACCATAAAACAGATATATAAGGGAGTGTTTGGGATTGCTCATTAAAGTTAAAACTGATTATGCTTGTTGTTTTGTTTTATATGAAACATAAGCCAAGATAAGCTTATATAAGCCGAAAAGTTTGAAAATAAGCCACAAAAAGTTGGCTTATGAAACCAAAACCAAATAAGCCATAAGCCTGCTATATAAGCGGAAATACGCACCCCCTTAAAAATAAACATACAAGCATTATATATAAGCAATCCCAAACACTCTCCAAACTGCTTGTCTATGTATCAGAAAGCAATAAGCAGTTTCTAATAAGCATTCCCAAACACCCCCTAAACTAAAATAAATGTAAACACTTATATTGAACAAAAATGATCATACTAAACTAAAAAAAAACACCCAAAATTATTCAAAAAAATGAAATTACAAAATCACACCAAATAATCATAAACATAAAACAAACAGGGTTTTAAGGATTAAAAAAAACACAGACCGTGAACAATGATGTTTTGCATGTGCACAAGATCTCAAAATAAGGGCAAAAAAAGATTATAAAAATGAGATTGATTGAGCGTACCAAGACAAAAGAAGAAATAATTTGGTGTTATGATTTTGGTACCAATGATTCTTCTATTTATCTCCCGCCCTAGAATAAATAAAAAGATATATTCGATTTTTTGGGCTTTATAAAGGTACTACAACTTTATTTGTTTTCTTCTTTTATTGGGTTGGATTGCTTTGGAGTGTCTAACCCGTGTCTACGTGTGTCCCAATGTTTTGGTGATAATCATACCCTACATAAAATCATTGTTGGAATATCCTTTGTTGATGTGGTTAACCAAACCATTTCGCATTTTTTTTTTCGAGGAAAGCACCTCACGAGGTTTTTCCCGAATATAAACCAGTTAGGTTTAGCCGAATTTATTCTCAATCATCCCGAATTTTCGTTCCACAACCCCAATCTCGACAATATAATATGGGTCCTGGATGAATCCACAACAGACTACAAGCGAGTTTTGTTGTTTAAACCGAAGATGAGGAAGTTCAAGAAGTTGATCAGGAGGAAGAAAAAAGCTTTTAGAGAGCTCGTGAATTTTGGTCAAGCACGAAAGGCTTTGGCTTATTTCAAATGAACAAAAGTCCAAGCGTTTTGGAAAACCCCTACTAATCCGCAGTGGAAAACAATGCGACGCATAATCTATACTATATTATTTACAATTATTTGTTTAAGCTATATTTTTAATTTTGCCCTTACTGCGTGGTGAAAGTTGAGCTCAAACCCTTCAATAAAGGACTACTTCAAAAGGAAGTCGGGAGTATGAATCGGCAAGCAACACCGAATAATCCTCATTCAACCCCTGCGGATGCAGGATTTGAACTCAAGACCTCACATTCCTCCCCAAGAGCCCCTAAAGACTCCAAATCGGGTATAAATTGGTGACCACTCCTCCACTTGGGTATGGTTAGGGTAAAATTGAGTCTTTTGATGTGTAAGGTTTTATTGGATGGAGGTAATCCCCAAGATCATTTCAATGTTGGTTGCTTAGAGCATTTAGTAAACATTTGATTTTTAATATTCGTTTGATAAGTGATAAGTAGTTTTATTTATGTTTTAAAATATGGTTTAAGATCATTTGAGGACAAAAGATTATTTACATATCAAGGGATCAATCTCCACCATTCATTTTATTTGATCTAATGGATGAGATTAATCCCAACAATTTAAAAAACCCACTTTTATCCTCTTTTTTCAAATATTAATAATTTTCAAACCGTTAATCGTTATATGGATTGTAAAAAAAAAAAAATATCATTGTGACTTTCCAAGCATTCAAATATTAAAAAAAATCGTATTTTCATGTTTTTTTTTAAAGTTTTTCGCTTTTTACGTTCTCGAAAATGGTATTTCGAGGAAAATCATATATGATAAAACACTTATTTGAATATCACATTTGATATTAGTGTTATATCATATATGATGTTAATTTATATCATATATCGATATGTAATATCACATATGATAATTATATCATATCACATGTGATATCAAATATCATATATGATTTAACATTAATATCACGGTATGCTGGTATTCAAATTAGTGTTTAATCATATATGATTTTTTCATTTGCAAATTTAAAGTAAAAAAAGACCGAAAAACGTGAAAAAACGATTTTTTTTTTTTTCGAAAATATATCAAAGTGTCGGTACCATGAAAAATAATTAAACGCTCTTTATGACGGTGTAAATATTTTCACTTAACGATTAACGGTTTAAGAGATACTTAAATTATAAAAATAGGTGAAATAATAAAATGTTTTTAATCTCAGACATTGATTTCTTTTTAAATAGATGGTGGAGATGAGTTTTGGTATGTAAGAAAAGTTTTATATGTAAAATAACCATCCTCTTAAAATATTCATTTTTCAACGTTTTATAAAATAGTATTTATGAACGTTGAACATTTATAAGATGTTTTACACATTGTGATACAACTATATTAACAAATGTTTTTATTAAAAAAAATTATTATTGCTCACAACCAAGATTATACATAATGTTGGAGTGGGTGGAAGAATTGGTGAGTGGGTGGTACGGATTAACAGTGGGAAAGGTTATACACAACACTACCGACATAGTATAAATACAAAAATTATTATTGACTTAAAACGGCATAAAATGTCAAAATATTTGTAAATTTATATATTATATCATATTTCAGATATATCAAGTTTATAAAAAATGTTATACATAATTAATTAAGTCAAAAAATTATACCTGCATATACTCTTTTTTATTTTTTTAAATCTTTTTCATCGGAGTTAAATACAAAAAAGGTGTCACGCCTCACGCCTTAGCGCGTTGTTTCACGCCTCATCTCACGTCAAGCCTAAAATCGACGCCTTTGTCTATTACGTAACGTGGAGGCCACGCCTCGCAATTTTGTGGCGCCTTTTAGAACCCTGCTTACAACTATTGTTCATTACTACTTCTATTTTTGCCAAACACACCCTTAAATCAATATATTATTGTCAAAATTGTTACCTTGTGAAAGATCTTTGTTTAAGCTTAGTTTTTTAGACTTATTTTGACACATATAAAGGTAAGGGTGCGCTTGGTTTGCAATTAGGAATCGCTATTAGTATGAGTTGATATTATGACAATTGTGTGGACAATGGGTATGAATAAATTTCTAAACCCACTATTATAGGCAAAACCCATGTATAAGGACAGCTAATTATTTATGGGTTTCAATGCCCGAATATCAAAACCCATATTTCTCAACCAAACATCCTTCTAACATTCCCCATTTCAAAACCCATGAACCAAACACACCCTAAATAATCTTAATATATGATAATAAGACAAGCAAAGAGAAGATCTCAATACAAACATAACCATGAAAGAAAAACCGATGCACTAAAACCAAAACGCATAGGAACCCAACGCATGATGGGCTACGAAAAAAAAAAAAAAAAAAAAAAAAAAAAACCGAGACCAAGAAACCAAAAACGCAAGGCGAGGCAAGAAAGAGCCACCTAAAAGCCAAACACCCAAAACAACCTAAACCGTAGCTACCGCACATCCTAACACATTACTATAATCATTTTTTTATATAAGAGCTTAATTGTACATTTCAAGTGACATCTAACACACACTAGTCAGGAATATATGTATCTATCAAACAACTACAACAAAAGTTACAATCGAACAAAAGTACACATAAAAGTGATCAAACTACTCGACATGTAGCTTTTACTAGATTTTAACACCAACTAATTCAAGGTTCAATTTCGCCAAACATAATAAAGATTACTCAGAATCGCGACTACTATGAGTTTGAATCTTGAGTACTAGTTTGTTTTTGACAAACACATATAAATTACACAATCACTCACATAGTTACAAGAATAAAAAGACCATTTATCAATGATTAACTTGTGTCTTACTCCATATATAATTGAAGCAGTGTTTGTTTAAACTTATTTGTTAGAGTTATGCGTATATTAAACTTTTGAAAAGCTAATAAGCTTAGTTTTACAACTTGCGACATAAATAGTTAAATGCATAAACTGAAATTCATAAACCTAAAAAGTTAAACATATCACTTTAATCGTAAAGTTAAAAATATTCACAGGCAAACACAAAAAATTAAAATTAAAAAGATGTTTGGCTAAACTAATTTTATAGACTTGTTAACTATTTACAAACTTGATAAACCTATTTTTTTAGCTTTTAAGCTCATCCACTTGAGTCTACGAACAAGATCACAAGCTGGAAAAAAATGAGCTTATAACATTATCCTTACATATTATGCGTCAATTTTAAAATCACGTAAATATTATATCAACAAGTATGTTTGGCAGTGGTTACTACAAGTGTTAGAATGTTAAAATCGGTAATCGACTAAAAAGCGATATAATTTGGCGTAATTTTTAGATGAAGCTAAGCATTTATTAAATTAGCCCAAGTCGTTAGCATTGACGGCCCGTCCCACCATCATCTAAACCATAAGCCCAGCCCTCTCCAATCAACGCAAATTCAACGCGTCGTAACCCCCAAACAAACGGTAAAAAACCACCACCAACTACCATCGTCCACCGTCAACTCTCACCATCAAACCACCACCCAATTCCACCATCAGGTATCATTTCCCCCAATTCAATTTCACATTTCATCCATCCCACCATTAACTAGGTCACACCTTCATTTCATTTCTAAAATGCACTTCAATTATATATATATGTATAAATAATTTTATTTATTGTTGTGATTATTGTTAAGGTTGTTAAGTTAGTTCAGTTAGTTAAATTGGTTAGTTGTGGTGGTGTGTGATATGTAATGATATGAGATATGGCTGCGAGTGCGAGATTCGAGTCGACTTCCGCGAGTTCTTCGGAGGCGTATGCGAATGGGAAGAGAGGAGGGGGAGGGAGTAGTAGTAGTAATTTGGATAGGTCTGCAAGCTTTAGAAGTGGGAGTTTAGCGCAGTGTTTGTCGTTAGACCCGTTTACGATTGGTGATAGGAAGATTGATAGGTCGGGTGAGTTTAAGAGAGTAATGGGGTTGATTGTTGGAAGTAAGAGTGAAGATGATGATGATTCTTCGCCTCCTGTGGCTGTTGCGGAGGATTTGAAGCGTTTGAGGTCCAGTGTCGTGGATACATGTAACACAGCTAGGTATAATTTTTCTTGCTCACGTAAACGTTATATAAGTTGAATGTACCCCTGTTTAAGCTTATTTGTTTTCGGCTTATGTTTCATCAGCCCCATTTTTTGGCTTGTTTCGGGATATATGGGCTTATATAAGTTTAACAAGCTTATATAAGCCCAGAAATATCAAAATAAGCCGAAAACAGATAAGGTCATAAGCCCATTGATAAGCTTAAACAAACACCCTCGTATATGATTAATTCCCGTGCTGAGTGGACCACAAATAAAGTATTGTACGTGACAGTTATGACAGTTTTGCTGTTTGATCATTCATTGGTTAATGTTCTATGATGTGATTTTATAACAGGGGTAGAGCGAGTAAATTGGACGAAAACTTGCATAAGTTGGATAAATATTGTGACGGTGTAATCTCAAAGAAACCGCAGAGGAGCGAGATAATGAATAGTGATCAAGCAGGTGCTTTGAACTCGAAGACTGGAACTCAAATTTACAGAAACCCCACAGAACTTGTAAATCAAAGAGTAGAAGGGGATCGTCCTAAGAATGTCCTTTTGAACAAACGTGTTCGCACATCAGTTGCAGAAACAAGGGTTTGCTTCTAATATGATTTTGAAACTTTTTTTAAATATGAAATCGCTTACAGGTGATTGCTGTTAGCGATACAGCATCAAGTTAATTGTGTTGTTGCTATGCACGCCTAGAATTTGGTATTTAGTGAAGCTCATAAAATGTTTGTTTTTCCAAATGTATACTAGGCGGATTTGAGGAGTAATGGTTTAAGACGGCAGGCCGTGACAATGGCTAAAGATAGAGAAGTACTTAAGGACAGTGGCGGAGAATCTGATATGCTAGAAGACAAAATTCAAAGGTTGCCTGCAGGTGGGGAAGGGTGGGATAAAAAGATGAAAAGAAAACGTTCAGTAGGCACTGTTTTAACAAGACCCGTAGATAGCAATGGAGACCCGAAAAGAGCCGTTCAAAGCAAGGCTGTCAGTGAACCGGGGTTGCCATCAAATGACACCCACCCTTACAGGTTTACCTTTCTATTACATGGCACAGACCGTAAATTATACAATGGGTTCATACCTTACAAAATAATAATATTGCATTTCAGATTAGGAGCGTCTAATGGTATTGGTGGCACTCACAAGTTAGATAACAAGTTGGAAGGGCCGCCCTTGCCTAATGGCTCTCGTGTTCGTCTGTCTCCCAAAAATGAACTTGAGGGTCCCATCAGAGAGCTTGCTGCTGGATCAAATAAAGAAAGAATTCTTACAAAAGGAAACAATAAGTACGTGTTTACTTGTAATATGATGCATCACATAATCACTCACCTCATTCGCTGTCTAAACATATATCTTATTTGCAGGTCAAATACTCGTGATGACGATTATTCTCCTAGTAGCAGTCAAGTGACTAAAGGGAAAGCTACGAGGACCCCACGTAACGGTGCCACGCTGGCAGCTAGCTCATTACCTAGCACACCTAGACTATCTGGAACACCAGAAAACTGGGAGAACTTGACGGCAACAGGTGGCACTAAAATCCCGTCTACAGGTGGAGTTAACAATCGGAAACGTGCTATGCCCTTGGGTCCGTCTCCTCCCTCTGTGGCTCAGTGGGTTGGTCAAAGACCACAAAAAATTTCTAGAACCAGACGATCAAATCTGGTGTCTCCTGTCTCAAATCAAGAAGAGAAACCGTTGTCATCTGATAGTTGTTCACACTCTGATGTTAGTGCTAGGTTAGCACCTGATGGGACGACCAATGGTCCTTCTATTTCCAAACCATTGAAACCTAAACTAGAGCCGGTTCAGTCTCCTCATCGGATGTCTGAAAGTGAAGAATCTGTTGGTGGTGAGAGTAGATTGAAGGACAAAAAGGTAAATATTGACGTAGATGGAAATGATAGTAAAAATGTTGGACCTTCTGTGGCAATTGGAATGAAAGTCAAATCTTTACTTAGCGAAGAAAGTGGCGAGGGTGTGAAAAAACAGGGGCGTAGTGGAAGAGGCCCTTTAATTGCAAGAGCAAGTTTGTCATTAAACGTGGAGAAGCTGGATGATGCAGCTACGGTTAAGCCACTGAAAAGTAACAGACCTGGTTCTGAGAAGAATGGAAGGTCTAGATTTTTATCTACATAAGAAACCAACATGTATTTTATATTTTATCTTTTCCGTTTACTCATGAAAGGATGCCTTTGTTTTCCAGCAAGATGGGCCGTCCTGCGAAAAAGCTCACGGACCGCAAGGGGGTTTCACGTCTTGGCAATCTGCAAAACAATGGCTCTGAGTCTACGGGACACACAGGTATGCTGCTATCAGAATCAAGAATTAAGGTTTTATGTTTCATTTCTATATATGTAAATTTTTATATAATATTTCAGGAAATCTGATGATGACCGTGAAGATCTTATGGCAGCTGCGAACTATGCCAGAAATGCTAGCTGTAAGATGTTTATAGTTTCCTAATTTTATATTTTAATAATATTATTATATAAACTCTGATGTAGTAATATCTTACTGTTTCTCTAGATCTAGCATGCTCAAGCCCTTTCTGGAAAAAAATGGAACCAATATTCGCTCCCATCAGTTCAAAAGACAAGCACTTCTTGTCTTCGCAGGTGGGAACTGTTTTTAGCTACTTGTTAAAATTATTTACACATGATTGGTCACATTTTACTTACTTAATATCCATTCCTGATTTTTAACTTCTCAATCACTTCCCGTGACAGCTAAAAGAGCAGGACGTTGAAGAAAACTTTCCTCGGATGCATGGTCGTGAAAATAATGTTGTGGTACGTAATCTTAACCTTAATCTTGATATACTGTTTGACATATTATAGTGAATCTTATCTTTCCTTGCGGTCCCAGGTGAATTTTCCGCAAGACGCTTGTGGGGAAAGAAACGGTCATGTGAAACATCAGGGAAGTGAGTCTTTTTCTGGGAGACTTGATTCTGATAAAAGCAAGAAAGAATTCATCCCATTATTCCAGAGAGTATTATCAGCACTAATTATAGAAGACACCTTTGATGAACTTGAAGAAGAAGATACTGGAAATATACCACCCGGCGATGCTTTTTGTGATTCAACTTATGATACATTTCAACCCGATAATTATGATCCTAGAAAGAGGGCTAGAAGGCAAGTTGAACATGAAACCGTGTTTCAGAGTATTCATTCTGTGAAAGTGTCTTTTTCTAGCAATGGATGTACAAACTCCTTTGGAAACTCTACCATTAATGATTCTCCATGTGATGCTGTACCATTGGCTGGGATCTCAAAAAATTTACTCAACAGGCCACAAGTGATACAGATGGAAGGTTTTGGCATTTCTTCATATGATAATCAGTATGAACAAATGCGTCTTGACGACAAACTTCTTTTGGAGCTCCACAGCATAGGTCTATATCCCGATATAGTGGTAGGCTCAGTTTCCTGAATAATTGGTTCTTCACTGTAGGGTTTAGAGAATTATAAAATGGTGCTAACAAAAGTGATCACCTCAAATGATGAAATGAATGAATCGACCGGGTGGGTAACTGGTCTAAGCGGGAAAATTTTTGTACGATTCATGATGGGTCAGGTCATCTTTGTTGTCCACAATTTCAAATGTTTTGATAGTGTGTCAAAAATGATTACAAAAGTTGTATAATTCAGTAGGATTCTATTATATGAATTTATTAAAGATACACTTCAGGCGACTTCCAACTGATTAACTTGTTTTCTTCTAAGCTAATTTGTTTATACTGACTCTTTCTTTGGATAACAGCCTAAGTTGGATGACAAGGACGAAGCAATCAAGCAAGAAATTAACCAGCTGAAGATAAAACTTAGACAACAGGTTATCTGACAAGAACCCTAGTTTTCATTTTCACTATTATTCATGATTCTCAAATTATTTTACAGCAAAAGCTTAATTGAGCATTACATATTATCTACATAGCTTCGTTGATCACCTATTATTAATGCTGTGTATTTTCTACACTTTATCATATAGAACTATAAAAAGAAGGCATGCTTGGAGAAAATAAGTAAAGGTGTTGGAGGCATCTTTGTAGGACGGTAAGAACTTTATACAGGGATATCTTGTTATCAGCTTATGCCTGTTAATTTATTGGTCTCCAATATTTTAATATTATTTGGTTATGCAGAAATCTGGAGCAGGTCGCATTAGATAGATTGGTGGAGCTGGCTTACAGAAAGCTTCTGGCAAGTTTCTTTCTACTGTCTTAGTAGCTAGTTAAATATCTCATTAGTTTTGGCTATTTAAACTATAGTTAGGGATGTTGTAATGCTGTATTTATGTGGTTAATCGTGTCATAATTATATTCCAAATTAATGAAGTATCAGGTTGTTTATTAAAAAACTGAATGATTTTGTTACAGGCTACTAAAGGTCCTAGAGGTGCGCTTCAGAAGATACCAAAGCATGTAGCATTGGCATTTTGTAGGAGGACACTTTCCAAATGTAGGAAATTTGGAAAATCAGGTGTGAGTTGCTTCAGTATGCCTCCACTTCGAGATATCCTTTTTGCTCCTCCGGAATATGAACTGGAAACTTCAACTTCTGTTAGTATGGGCGTTGCTAATACTAATACCAAGTATATTGGATTCCAAAACCCTCATCCAGATTCAAGAATATCGTCGGGTAGGCCAATTTCTCTATGCTGTTTTATGTCATTTAATGAATTTATACTCATTTGGCAATTAAGTTGGAGGTTAATTACCAAAAGTACACATATGATTTCCCAATATTACTAACAAGTATAATGGCATTTGAACAATGTTATTTACTTTAAAGCTTCAAAACATGGTTGTGATGGATTGCTCAGTTGTTATGCTAGGCGTAACATGAAATTAGTGGTGGAAGTTTACAAGTATATAGTATTATCTAAAATGTATTTTTAGAGAAGAAATTGGTCGAAAGTCACCGAAAGTGTATTTTTAATACTTAAGATATCCCAAATAGTTTAATTCTGAAATTTAAATGTTATTGAAATTTGACACCATTACTGTTCATAGGAAAAGTTAGAAATTTCATATAAGAAGTGTTTCAGTCCGCTCAACCAATGCAAAACGACCCTATTTTTGACATGTTATCCAACACGCCCATTTTGCGGGGTTTCTTTTCATTTTATTTGCTATTCTTACGTGATTTTATTCATGTAAGTTCCATATATTCTAGATGGTTATTCAACCAGCTTAATTAGAATAAAATGTATCATGTTTCAGATGAGGCTTTTGCCATAAACGGACCAATATCAAACAGAGGTAAGAAGAAAGAACTATCACTTGATGACGTCGGCACTGTTTTTGGTGGGACTATGGGCAAACGTGCATACCTGGGTGGTAACAGGAAAACACAACTAACACCTAAACAAAAAGCGGGTCAACCTCTCGTTAACCA
Source organism: Chrysanthemum lavandulifolium (assembly GCA_022545495.1). Lineage (NCBI taxonomy): Eukaryota > Viridiplantae > Streptophyta > Magnoliopsida > Asterales > Asteraceae > Chrysanthemum > Chrysanthemum lavandulifolium. The sequence goes on from CM040245.1 coordinate 55,050,422, forward strand.
ATTTTCAAGAACACTACACCCTGTACAGCCTTCACTAAATGGGCCTAATTATAGTAGTGTCGACACAAGAAGGGATATTCGGACAGTGTCCCATGGTAATGGTAACGGGCCTCAAGAAGTACCCAAGGCGGGTATGGAAATCATTGACCCACTTTTAGACCCGATAGATGAACTGGGGGTTGGCGGTCCACAGGATCTGAGTTCTTTGCTCAACTTTGACGATACAGATGATTTACAAGACCATTTTTCAGCAGGACTTGAGATACCTATGGATGATCTTACAGAATTAAATATGTTCTGATGTACTGTTTACTATCAAACTGATTATTTAAAGAAGTGCAAATGTATATTATTGTGGGTTATTTGGACTATTACAGGAAAGGTAAGATGTCTTGTAAGTTGTAACCAATCGTTTGTAATTATGGCCTCTTTTTATCTTCCATAAATTTGGTTTACTATTTTTTTAGGGAATTACTTTTAACATTCTTGTCGTTTATGTGCTCACCTTGTAAAGACAAGGGTCGCCGTTTGTGTTATTTCTATTTCAAATTCTAACCGTTGATTAGAGCTATCTGTTTATACCGATTGTGCCTTTAGTTCTTCTAAACGCAGCTTACAAAAGAGTGTTGCTGGTTCACATCATGTGTTATTACTTTGGTTGAAAGAAATATTGAACATAATATATAAGTTGATGAAACAGGTCTTGTTGGTCTCTTGAAGATTACAAGTCTTTTTTTTTGGAATTGATACAATTTGAGACTGTAAAGACTGATGACTGAGAAAACGCTTACGATACGACCATTGTCTTACCAAACAAAACTCAACGGATCCGAAAGGATTGGACATTGTTAACAAGGATAATTTTTTAGCAATTAACTCAAGTAGTTTCTTTCTACACAAAAGATGAAAACTAAAGTACACATCTTCAAATACTACTGAACACGTTCTTGCTTCTGGAATTTGAAAAATATATATCAAATAACTAAAGAATACAACTATAAAGGAGTTTGAAATTTGATGTATGCATCATGGTATGTGAAATTTCCAAAACTGTATTTTGGTACATCAACTACTACTTTTTTTCTGTAGGATTATAGGACCCGCTAACAAACCGGCTTGCCCAGAACAACTTGCCAGCTTCTATAAGGAGTTATGAATGACTTTGGGCCTTTAACTCCATCCCAGGGAAAAGGGAACACAGCTCTTCGACTGTTTTTGTAACAAATACTGGATTCGGTAACTGAAAACCTAGTTTGTAAATATCATTGTCAAAGCGAATCTGCTTTAGACATTTCTTGTAATTTTCAGTGGCATCTCTTGGGTGACCCCTAGCAACCGCAACCTACATCTTCCCAAAATAAGAGTCAAGTTAGGCATTGTCTGAATTCACACATGGGTTAAGTAATATGTTCAAATGTATTCAATACTATGCATCAATAACTGAATCTTGTCGCCAAATCAGTGTCATCAGTCTGATTGTACTGAACTAATATGATATTGTGCAATGCCTCATAATCAAATAAGATATAGCCCTATGGAAAATGTAATTGTTCAGTAGCTAGAAACCTATAAAAACTCTTGCACCATTTCCTATATTAAATCAACGTAGATAGTAGGTCTTATAACATTTAAAGGGACTAACCCGATGTCTTCCTTGAAGCTCAAAAAGCCAGAAATTCCAGTCCTTCAAACACATTTCCATCCAATTTGACATATATGTTGGTCCAGTTTCTGTGATGAAACTCCACATAATTTAACTTATACCCGACTCCTGTGCCCAATGCCTTGACATATGCTTCCTTCAAACACCAGTACCTGCTCCATTTCCCAACAATCTATAATATGATCACCAAATATATTAATCAAGGCTCATATAGTTTCAAATGAATAACTTAGAGCATGGGGTATGGTAAACAGTGGCGCCATTCCCATGGTGGGTCCCAAACGGTGAAATGGCTTGAGTGATGAGTGAGGGATATTTTGGTGTGTGAATGTGAAAAGGGAAGAGGTGGCAAAACATGATATCTGATGCTCTTAGAGGAGACATAACAGGCGGATCACGTGGGTTGGGTAACAAGTAAATAAGGGACATTTTGCAACAGGTGATGTTGACCCGAAACTCTTTTCGTCCAAGAATTTCATTTTTTTGTACAAATAAAATCAGCTTTCACCTGAAAAAGATGTCGAGAACGTCATCATCAGAGCCAGCATTGACAATCTTTTCCCACTCTAAACTTGAAAAGTATGATGAGAAATTGTGAACGAAGTCTAAAACCGTGTCTTTCCCAGGAATGAAACAAGATACAATGTCCAAACCGACAAGGCAAATCGGTTCAGAAGCTATCGCCACATAGTCACCATGATGCGATACGTTAAAGTTGAAATTTGGAAATTCTGGAGTCTTGTTATGGTTTTCCTACAATACATAACCACCCACACAATCATAATAAGCAGTTGTAAGATTTTATTAGTAGAAAGAACTTTTTGATCATATCGGACTGTTAGAGTAGAAAAGTCATCTTTGACCACACTTTCATGTTTAGTTGCTAAAACTAGCCAGCTTATAATAAGCTTTTAAACTGCAACCCATAACCCATTGGCATTCGAGCTAACACACAAATCAACCATCCAAAAGCTAGAGCAATAATCAAGATTATCGACTTGAAGCAATTTGTTAACCTAACATTCATTGGGCTCAAACTATACACAAGTGTGCAATTTATTTAGTAGTCAAGAAAGTAGTTAATCCGGTATTTGGGATTCCATTTGCAAATATTACATTACAAAATCACATATAATCAGTTTAAAGTGTCTTGACGAAGGCAATGTGAAGGTCAAACACAAATTACAATATAACTAGTTAAGCAAGTAATATTTATACCAAGTAAGGTTTTCCTTGTGGAGTACGATTGATGACGATTTCGACAAACGGAATATCCATAACACGATGCACAAGTGCATACTGCAACAACCTGCTCACAAGTGCCCTCTTTCTGTCTTCAATTCTCACATACCTAAAACATTTCATTTCATTCCACCACCAAAGAATCAGAAAATGGTTTCTTAAATTCTACAGTACAATTTAGCAACACAGAATGTATAATAATAATAAAAAAAAGTAGTGTAACGACCTGGTGATAGAAGAGTGGTGGTGTTTCGGTAAAAGTGACATGGCAGTTGAGAAGTCATGTGGGATGGGTCCCAGTCTGATATGTTAACTAACCATCTTTCTACTCCTTTTCCATACTCTCCTCTCACAATTCAACTGATTACTATGATCATCTGCAAGTTTGCTCTGCCTCCAAATATTTTAGGGGCAAAAGTGTAAGTAACAAGTACTTAGAGGGTAAGACTTTACAACTAAAGTAAGTTTGGTGTGGGTCAACTGTAACTTGTTATGTTACTTTTGGTCCATATATCAATTTGGGAAAAAAAAAACGGCCGGCCGGTGCTCCTCACTGAACCATGTATGTATCTTATAAAACAAAATATCTGTTAAACTCATATTTCTGTGTTTTTATTTTTATATTATTTTGTACTTCTGCGGCACATCACCTTAGTTAGTTGAATTATATATTGTGTTTAGTTTTTTATAACTGAGAGCATCAGTTTTGGATATCTTAATTTTTATATATAGATAGATACATTTGTTTTAATCAATCTAGAATAATACTGATCTTAGATTGCTATAATGCTGTGATTTACATTAATCATACTCATAACACTTGCAAAATGTGACAATTGGTTTCTTACACTAACAATTTTTATTTTTTATATAACTTAATTTTATAGAAAATAGCTAGTATAACAAGAAAACAAGTTTATACAAGTTATCAAAGTTGAGAGTTAGTACATATGTTCAGAAAACAAAGTATCTGAACACATACACAAAACAAAGTTTCCGTGTTTTTTGGGGTAGTGATACTTTGCATTTTGTGTTTGCAGATGATTCTACTTCAATGTGACATTCTTTTTATCGGTTTAAATACAATATGGTATCTCCAAGGTTTCTCTGGAATGTTTGTAAATCGTCTTTCACGTTTGGGTTAGTAGGTCTTACCATATCTGACCGTATTGCTAGTGTTGTTCATGTCTGCGGTTTCTCTATGTCACCCACTTTCAATCCTCACATTATCAATTCTAGGAATCCTTTTCTGGTAGGTTTCTGTTTTATAAAAGATACATATGCAGGTTTGGATATGCTAGTTTGATCGTGTTAGTGGTTTGTCTGCAGATGATCATGTCTTGGTGGAGAAAAGTTGCCTCGCGGATTACAAGTTCTCACATGGTGATGTCGTTGTTTTCAGGTTCTTCGGTTACATTAGTGTCTTGTACATTTAATTTGAATTCTTATTTAGGTAGACGGTATGAATCCTATTGATGTTACTTACACATAGTGGTTGTGATTTTGATAGTTTTTTAAGGCCTGCGATGTATTGAATAGTTTTTGTATATATTGGCAGCTCCCCAAGTAATTATAAGGAGAAAAACCTGAAACGTATAACTGCAATGCCGGGTGATTTGATCAATCTCCAACATTCATATGATATTGTGAAGATTCCAGAAGGTCATTGTTGGGTTGAAGGAGATAATCCAACCAATAGTATGGACTCGAGATCATTTGGCCCGGTATGTTGACTTCATTATAAACCATGTTGACTAAAACGGTCCAGTTGTCTTCCTTTTATCTTATGCACCAACTTTGCCTAGATTGAAGTTTGAACGTATTAATTGGTTGATTTTCGCTTTTAACAGATGCCAGTTTTTGTTTTAACAGATTCCGCTGGGATTAATTCGTGGAAGGGTTACACACATTGTTTGGCCTCCTCAAAGGATTGGTAAAGTTGATAAAAAGCTTCCTCAAGGTACACTAGTCTTGTAAGGTGAAGATAAATACTTGATTTAGAGTGTCGTATATGCACCCCTTTGAAATTGTACCCGAGTTTTGGTTTCTGATGTATCTGTATCGGGTGCTAATTGCCCTTGACATCAAATGTTTTGATTCTTTTTAACTCGTTAATAACATTGGTGATGAAGGAATTATCATTAATAAAAATACAGTGACCAGATTTTGCTTTATGTTTTATGTCGTGTTTTTTAAACTTTTGATTCTGGTATGCTCTTTTCCAGTGTTTTTTATGTTTGTTTATGCATATTGGTAATGTTCCTCTGGTTAACCAAGTCTAGGACTGCTAGTTCATTACTACATACATTAATATGCCTGAAACCTGAAAGTCTTCCTTGTATTGCCATTTAGTGCATTCAGGTTGTTATTCTTGTACATTATCGATTATCGACTGGGTAGTTGATCTCGCTAGGAAAGTTGAAACCGTGTTGATACACCTTGTGAATTGTCAAAAAGGTGACTATAATAAAAGTAGACATCTTAAATGAAATTATAAACAAGGCATCTTAACTTTAAAATTTATATTACATCAGAAAACCATGTCGTGTTCTCCAATTTGATATGAGGAAACCGATGTAGGTCCATGGAGTGTAAGTTTTAAGATATTAATACCATTATCGTTGTCATCGTCACATGTCACTGTTAAATAAACAGAATTTTATTACAATTTCTTTGTGACGTGTTCTTGATTTGGACTAGTTTGCATTTTGTACGGCAAAATAGACAAAGAAATCTTCAAAGAAGTTATCAAATAAGTTTGAAACAAATAGTAATAATCCATTTACATAGTGACCTTATCAGAAGTATGTTATCAATGAATCTTTTGTTCAAATATGAAAGCACAGTTATGTATTTTGCTAATTTGCAGATTTTGTAATATTAATAGGACATTGATTCTGAACTAATACAGTAGTTAAAATTTACTCAGTCTATGCCGCAAAAGATCTTTAAATTCGATGTTCACTAAATTCAATTCTGAAATGACCATTCTACGCCCTTCTAGCTTCAAATGTTTTAATGTTGTTCTGTATATAGCTAAACAGTCATCGTTAAATAACAGAACAGGAAGCAAACTACCAACTTCAAACTCCATTTTCGTGTAATCGATTAAATTTACACAACTCGTAATTGTTTAGTAATTTCTTTCGTTTTTCCATGTGTATTCCTTAGCTACCACCCACCAATGCCGCAGAAACAGCTAGACCGTACAGTAATGTGGGAGTACATACATACTGCGGCACCACTTATTCAGGTTTTTTACACGTAATAATCGAGAATTTGATCACACCCTTCTGGACTCCTTCAATCATTAATGGCAATACTAATGCCCCTCTAATGCTCTTCCAACCTATTATCAAATTAGTACAGAAAGTAACAAGTAAACCAAAATATTCATTCCAAACAGCATAACAAGTAAAATAGCAACCCTGCTAAACCAATGAGACTCGGTTTTGCAGGGGTCAGTCAGAGGTTCATGATTCTAGACCTCGGCCTTATGGTCACCAAGGAACAACTTTTCAAAGGCTCACCTAAAGAGTATAGATTCGACTCATTAATGGGCAAACAGGTCATTTCGGGATACACTTTGTCTCTAACGGGTCAAATAGGCTGCAAGTCACTCAAAGTGTATTTCAAAATGCATAAAACCTCATAAGTAGTTTTGTTTTCAAAATTGGAATAATATACTTAATCTAATCTTATTCAACACATTTACTTTGTATAAATCTCAAGAAACAGATTTAAAAAAAATAATAAAAAAAAAAAAAAAAAAAAAAAAAACTGTAAGTCAGCCTGGTCTGTCTATTTTGACCCATACTATAAATTACATATTTTGCGTCTCCCCTGGGGTTTTTTTTCCAGCTTCAGGAGCCTACTTCAAAAACATATCGCAATGAATAAAAAAGGGTAAAATATATTTACCACTCTGTAGCAGTGAAGTAAGACCATTCCATGTCAATGCAGATTTTATCACAGCTGGCCAAAATGGGGCAACATTGTCCGTCCAATCAGCTGCCTTAATATCCTGTAAAAAGTAGTATTACTAACTTTCCTTCAAAATGTACTAGTAATGGTATTAAGAACAGGATGGAAATTACCTTTAGGGAAAGAGATTCCAATAACTTTATATAATCAACTGTAGAACACCAAGCAGGATAATAATACCCCTCACAAATCTTTTCCAAAATCCTTTTTTCCTCTGGGCGAAGGATTTCTCGTTAGGTAAAGGTCCCTGTGGCACCACGTGACTATAATTATTGTGGCACGGGTGCAGCTACTCGAGCCAACTCACTAACAAACTGTCAGTTTTCAAACCAGGAAAGTACTGAAAAAAATAGAACACAAGACCAGTAGTTTAATCCAAACATGCAAGTCAAATTTGGTGAACTGAACCTTTAGTTTATCAGGCATGTGCTCTCCACTCTCCATAGACCAAACCAGATCGAACTTTCCATCAGGAAATGGCTGGTTCAATGCATCTGCAACTTGAAACGATACCTGCTTATTGTTCATCATTGTTAGTTCAACAGCTTAATGCCCCTGGTATACTATTATTATCTGTGAATTAACCTTATTACCTTGTTGGCCAGTCCTTGTGCAGCAGCAAGTGCCTGAGCCCTTTCGGCTTGCACAGGACTGAGGGTGATGCCACAATATTCTGCCCCGTATTTACTTGATAAGTACCTTGCACTACCCCCAATTCCACACCCAACATCAACTATGCTCTTAGGTTTCTTTAGCGGGTCCTCTGCAAGGAAAATTGCACATTGGTCATAACACACATCTTATCTTATGTCCATGGTCCTTGATTTGGAAAAACTAAGTCTAGTTCTTTCATAAGATTTGGACAAACTAACAGGGACAAGAACACACTCATTTGATTAGAAAATTATCAAATCAAACCTGTCACCTATTACTTCTAAATTGTTGCCCCAAATTCTCCAAAGCCCAAACCAGTATTGGCATGAATTACATGTTACAACTTAATATGAATGTTAGACTAAAATTAACTGTTTCTAAGCAAGAAATGACACTCGTGGCTTATACTTCAACTGTGCCAATAAGCAAGCCTTTGATAGGAACTCGTCGGTTAGTTGCATAATGAACTTTGTTTTTAGTTTTTTACTCGTTGATGTAACTTATTTGTTAGAACTTAATATTTTTACCGTTTAAATGTTACATACTTACGTTAAATTATAACAAAAGTTTTGTTACATTTTCGTGCAATTTTAACGGAAGAAAACCAGTTTAGCAAGTACCAGGAACAGAGGCGAAGATAAGAGACCGTTCAATCATACGAATCTGAGCAGAGCGATGATCAGATATCTCCACGACAGCACCAGGTTCATAAAAGCCATGATGCATGTGTTCTCCCCATATATTCTCCCATACCCCAGACGACTCATCGTAGAATTCCGCTATTCTTTTATTCAGATTCATGTCATCCTCAGCTGTAACAGCAGTGGCACGAATAGCTCCTCTCGTTCTTCTGAGTTGCTGCACAGGCTGTCGAGTACGAGCACTGAAGAGTCTGCATTGACGGGTGAGGAAGCGGTGAGGAGTATTGGTGCACTCGCTCTGCAGACTAAGGAAGCCATGCTGATTATGTTAGCACTTACCTACTAGCAGGACGGATCTTTTAAGGAGCAAGAGGGGTTGTGGCCTCCCAAATTTAAGACCACTATATATAATTGTGTGTATTTTATGTGTAAAAATAATTTAAATAAAAGACAACTAAAGGTTTGGCCGCCTCAAAATTAAATTATTGTAATTCGGCCCTTCCAAAAATATTGTTCAATCTCCGTCTCTACGTACGTACGAGGAACAAAGTGGTTGGGTGGGTTTGGTATGTTAGTTATGTTTAGTCATGGAGTGATACCGTCCGCTTTCTATATTTGTGCTATAGATATGTGCCTGTCTAAACTTTCTATTGACATTATTATTTGTACTTACTTAATACTTTAATACATTTTAGAAATGTGGATATGTTTCACATTTTATCTATGGTTCCTATCACATTTAGACATTTTGCAGAAAAATTGGATTACTTATATACGCCAATCTGCTATTTACTTAACGGTTTAATATTAAACTTTTGTCATCTTTGGGTGTAACTTTTAAATCTAACTAGAGCGAATACCGCAAGAAAGCGATGGTGTATAAATGCAAATAATAATACCTGCTCCTTGATGAATCTTTTGTTCAAATATGAAAGCGCAGTTATGTATTTTGCTAATTTGCAGATTTTCAAATATTAATCGGACATTGATTCTGAACTAATACAGTAGTTAAATTTTACACCGTCTATGCCGCGAAAGATCTTTAAATTCGATGTTTACTAAATTTAATTCTGAAATGACATTCTACGCCCTTCTAAATGTTTCAATGTTGCTCTTTATATAGCTAAACAGTCATCGTCAAATAACAGAAACAGGAAGCAAACCGCCAACTTCAAACTCCATTTTCGTGTAATCGATTATATTTAGACGGCTCGTAATTTTTAGTAATTTCTTCGTTTTCCATGTGTATTGCTTAGCTACCACCCACCATTGCCGCAGAAACAGCTAGACTGTACAGTAATGTGGGAGTACATACATACAGTGGCACCACTTATTCAGGCTTTTACACGTAATAATCGAGAATTTGATCACACCCTTCTGGAATCCTTCAATCATTAATGGCATTACAAATGCCCCTCTAATGGTCTTCCAACCTATTATCAAATTAGTACAGAAAGTAATAAGTAAACCAAAATATTCATTCCAAACAACATAACAAGTAAAATAGCAACCCTGCTTAACCAATGAGACTCGGTTTGCAGGGGTCAGTCAGAGGTTCATGATTTAAGACCTCAGCCTTATGGTCACCAAGGAACAACTGTTCAAAGGCTCACCTAAAGAGTACAGATTCGACTCATTAATGGGCAAACAGGTCATTTGGGATATACATTGTCTCTGACGGGTCAAATAGGCTGCAAGTCACTCCAAATGTATTTCAAAATGCATGAAACCTCATAAGTAGTTTTGTTTCGTAAAATTGGAACAATTTACTTAATATAATCTTATTCAACACATTTACTTTGTATAAATCTCAAGAAACAGATTAAAAAAAGGACAATCTGTAAGTCAGCCTGGTCTGATCTATTTTGACCCATACTATAAATTACATATTTTGATGTGTCCCCGTTTTTTTCCAGCTTTAGTACTTCAAAACATATCGCAATGAATTAAAAAAAAAGGGTAAAATCTAATTACCACTCTGTAGCAGTGAAGTAAGACCACTCCATGACAATGCAGACTTTATCACAGCTGGCCAAAATGGGGCAACATTGTCCGACCAATCAGCTGCCTTAATATCCTGTAAAAAGTAGTATTACTAACTTTCCTTCAAACTGTACTAGTAATGGTGTTGATATTATTAAGAACAGGATGGAAATTACCTTTAGGGAAAGAGATTCCAATAACTTTATATAATCAGCCGTAGAACACCAAGCAGGAAGATAAAACCCGTCACAAATCTTGTCCAAGATCCTTTTTCCTCTGGGTTAAGGGATTTCTCGTTAGGTGAAAGGTCCCTGTGGCACCACGTGACTATAATTATTGTGGCACCAGGTGCAGCTACTCGAGCCAACTCACTAACAAACTGTCAGTTTTCAAACCAGGAAAGTACTGTAAAAAATCAAAACACAAGACGAGTGGTTTAATCCAAACATGTAAGTCACATTTGGTGAATTGAACCTTTAGTTTATCAGGCATGTGCTCTCCACTCTCCATAGACCAGACCAGATCGAACTTTCCATCAGGAAATGGTTGGTTCAATGCATCAGCAACTTGAAATGATACCTGCTTATTGTTTATCATGATTAGTGCAACTACCGAATGCCCATATCATCTGTAGATTAACATTATTACCTTGCTGGCTAACCCTTGTGCAGCAGCAAGTGCCTGTGCCCTCTCGGCTTGTACAGGACTGAGGGTGATGCCACAACATTCTGCATCGTATTTTCTCGATAAGTACCTCGAGCTACCCCCAATTCCACACCCAACATCAACTATGCTCTTAGGTTTCTTTAGCGGGTCCTCTGCTAGGAAAATTGCACATTGGTCATAACACACATCTTATCTTATGTCCAAGGTCCTTAATTTAGAATTCTCAATCTAGTTCTTTCATAAGATTTGGACAAAGTTACAGGGACAAGAACACACTCAATGTTAACTAAGACCATTTCTGAACACCAACGTTACTCATTAGCTTAGAAACATATCATATTAAACCTGTCGCCAAACTCTCCAAAGCCGTATTGGCATGAATCATATATTACAAATATGAAGGTAAACTGAATTAACCTGTTTGTAAGCAAGGAGTGACACTCGTGGCTTGTACTCAAACTGTGTCAATAAGCAACCCTTTCGATTGGAACTTGTCGATTAGTTACATAAAAGTAACAACAGCACATTGTTGTTGCATAATGAACCTTACTTTTTACTAGTTGATGTAGCTTACTTTCATTTAGTTGCAAAACTTTTACATTTTAACCAATTAATGTAAACATACAATAACAACAACAACAAACCCAATCCTGTCATACCCTGTGTATGGGGGAGGTATAATGTAGACAGATCCTACCCCTACCCCAGGATAAACCCGGGAGTAGAGAGCCTGCTTCCAAAGAGACCTCCGGCTGGTGCAGATGTGCGGGTGAGAAAGAAGAGAAGAGAGCAAAAGGGGGGACAAAAAAGACAGTAAACAGCATGCAGAAACCGGCGAAAAGGAACAGTCAAAACACGCAAACACGCTAGCAAAAGCACAAAAGCCTACTCTAAAACAAAAACCCATAGCCAAGGCACAAAGAGAAGCAGGCAAACCTAAGGGGGCAGCGCAAAGCAAGGCAGATCAACACACGGGACCTAAAGCTAATACAAAGAAAAAACGAGGCACCCAAAAACCAAGAAACAGGGGGCAAGGCGACAAAGAAACGACTAAAAAGCCAAACACTAAAAACTACCTAAAAAACAAAACAGAACCAAAACAAAGAACCCGACGAAAGGCAAGGGGGCACGGGAAAAGCACAAGAAAGGAAACAGAAAAGCAGAAAAGCCAACAAAACCAAGGACTAAGGCACGTAGAGAAGCAGGGCAACAAAAGGGGCAACACATAGCAAGGCAAAAACAAACGCACGGGGCCATAACGGAAGAAAACTACTCAGTCATACTTATGTTAAAATGTTTAGAAGACAGAAGTTTCCATGTAATCTTAACGGAAGAAAACTAGAGTAGCAAGTACCAGGAACAGAGGCAAAGACAAGAGACTGCTCAATCATACGAATCTGAGCAGAGCGATGATCAGATATCTCCACGACAGCACCAGGTTCATAAAAGCCATGATGCATGTGTTCTCCCCATATATTCTCCCATATCCCAGACGACTCATCGTAGAATTCCGCTATTCCTTTCTTCAGCTTCATGTCATCCTCAGCTGTTACAGCAGTGGCACGAATAGCTCCTCTCGTTCTTCTGAGTTGCTGCACAGGCTGTCGAGTACGTTCGCTGAAGAGTCTTGGTTGGCGGGTGAGGGTGGTGGTGAGGAGAGTTGATGCACACGCGCTGCAGTGTAAGGAAGTCATGATGATAATATTATGTTGTGCTTACGTATGAGGAAGAAAGTTGTTGGGTGGGTTTGGTTTGGTTTGGTATGTTAGTTAGTTATGTTTGGTCGTGGAGTGATATTGTCCGCTTTCTATATTTGACTATTTGTGCTGCATGTAGATACGTGCCTGTCTAAACTTTCTATTGACATTATTATTTGTACCATTTTGTGATGTGCTTACAGATACCAAACAAGTATCGATTTTGCATTCGCTCCTTTTCATTTTCTTTCGTATGTTTGGCGAAAATAGATTGTCTTGATGTTGATAATGGTCTTTCATTCTTGATCTTAGTCTTAGTCTTGGTCTTAAAAGATTATCAAAGAGATTATTTTATAAAATTTCGTGAATTAACCTTTTATTTTCGGAGATTATGGAAGATTATTTTTTATAATCTCTTATAAGTTATGTCTGCTAAACAAAATTATTTTTAAGTAAATTTTATTTTTTTTTAAAATAAGCGTAATCTCACCATAATCTCTTGTGTAACAAACATAAGCGCGTATAATAGGATACCAATAAATATACAAATACTTAAACAATTTTACCAATAAATACGCAAACAATTCATTGAATGAAAATAGTAACTTAAGTGGCTAAGGTCTTGTTTCTTTTCAACTTATTGGTCCGAGTCTAAGGTTTCTAGGCCCACATGGCTATATTGTGTTGTTTCTTTTTTTGACTTAATTAAATGAACGTCTGAGAGTGGAAGATGTTAAAATTGATGCTCTCCCAAATCAGATGCTCCAACAGTCCACATTTTATCCATCATTACAAAAATACCCCCACCTTCTTCTCTTTCATCCTTTTGTGTTTCACCAGATCCACAATAAATTTTTTTCTTCTCAAGATCTTTTTCTTATGTCATATCACTGCCACACTAGTGAGTCGTCCTCTTCAATTCGCTGCCTCCACTATGATGAGCTCGACACTTCAACCCTTTTTTTCTGTAGACTATATAAGAATCAAAGGGTTTCTTTCACCCTTTTATTGTGCATCTTATACGGGCTCGAAACCATAAAAAATAATCGACATGGAGACTGTAAATGTTGTTGTTCACGTGTTTTTATAAAAAGGTATTTTTATAATCAAATTTTTATTTACATACTAAAGTTTAATTTTGTTTTTGTGTTATATGTTTGTATCTTTGATCTTGATTTTGAAACATGTTATATAATGATGATATGATGGGTTTTATTAGGATGATGTATATATTGGTTGATGAATTAAAAATTGTGTGGGTTCTTGTTTTGATTTATGTTTTGATGGTGGTTTGATATTTGTGATTGAGATACTGAAACACAAACCGAGGGTACAATAGTCATTTACTATTTTGAGATCTTTCATTAATTAGAAAAAAGAAACAAGATTGGCTTATCTAAATTCAGACTTTCATGTGAAAACAGATGCCCAGTCGAATCAGTACTGAATATAGAAAAAAAAAGAAACATCACCTAAGTAACACATGAGAGAATATATTCCTCCTGACTCAGCAAATAGTCATTAATAGCAAGCAAAAAAATAAACATAATCTCACCATAATCTTGTGTGACAAAGATAGGATACCAATAAATATACAAATACTTAAACAATTTTTACCAATAAATACGCAAACAATTCATTGAATGAAAAATAGTAACTTAAGTGGCTAAGTAACACATGAGAGAATATATTCCTCCTGACTCAACAAATAGTCATTAATAGCAAGCAAAAAGCATTACACATTTACTATAAATAGGACATATACCATAGGGAGCAAGACACACTTCTCACTCTTCACTTTTTTTTTTTTTTTTTTTTTTTTTTTTTGACAGTTGAACATTTTTCATAATGCTGAATCAACCCACCCCCATGACATGGAGGGGGCCAACCCAGAGCGATGATCAGTTGTCTGAACCGGGTCCCGCCACACATACTTTGGGCTAGCTGTCCGGAAGAAACCATGACATACGTCACCACAGGCATCCCATATCATCCTCGAAAGGATGGGATTTAATCTAGGTCGTTCCCCACTCTTTGTTGGGTTTCTACTACATCTCTCTATATATATTAGTTTGACTAGGGAAAAAATCCCTGTACGAGCTACACTACTCACTCACAGCCCTTCTATAATACTCCTCTATAATACATTTCTTTTATTAATGTAAAAGATGTATCTCATATAAACCATAATTCCTCCAACATGTTTTACTCGGGTCCTCTCGGGATTAGTGGCGTAAAACCACAAATGAAATGTGAGTTACCAATGGGGAATCGCCTCCCAGAAATTACATCCTCAATAAACCCTCCGTAATAGTTGTCACATCACATATCGTCAAAGTAAACCCTTTACCATAATGAATGTTAGCGAGACACATGAGCACGATTATAGTGAAATAGTCAAAGACTCATTCCGTAATCTCGACTCGTGATTCTACGCTTCATCATTGTATGATTTACATAAATACATACGTGGCACTACTAATAAGACCATCCATAATGGAGGATTTGAAATGGCGTTGTGAGCTCAAAATACCGTCCCCGTGGCGTTTAGGCCACAAACTTTGCCAACAAAACGATGCAGCTTCGAGTTGTTTGAGGCAAAAAGGATTCTCTCCATTTTCTCTTTCCTCTCTACCAATGAGATTTTTTCTCTACCCTCCCACTCTTACTTTTTATTTAAAAAACTAATTTAAAAATAATAATTATATTTAATAATAATAACAATTATATAAAACTACTCACACTACTCCACTTCTTTTTAAAAAGTCACGATGTTGTGAGTTTTTGTTTGATCATGTTACTTTTAAAAATATTTTAACAAAACATAGTGGTTTCAAATTTATTTAACAAATGATAGTAGTTTCAAATTTATTTATTATTTTTTACATATGACTAAAGAAAAAAAGGGAAAAAAGAAACCAAAAGTCATCCTTCTAAAAAATAGGAACAAAAAAGTTCAAAACCTTCACTTCTTAATCTGATCGGTATCTACTCCTCATTGTCGTCACCAACCGCTGCACCATATAAAGTCAACTTGTCGTCATTATTTTTCGATCGCCCACTCTGTTATGGTATGGTCGCTTGCTTTTACTCTCATTATTAATTGTATTATTTCCGTTTGAATAAACCAGTCATGTATTGGTGAGGTATGCTTTAGGAACATCAAACTTATGAAATTGAAGAAGTATCATAATCCCATTTGACACCACTTGTTTTTACTTGGGTTCTTAAGAAGTATCATATTTGTTCACTATATTCATTTATTAATCTCATGAAACATGGATAAAGGCATAGGTAAGGCTTTTATAGTTTTTGTTGATTAAGATTCAACATGTTTCTTTACTAGGTTCTGGACTTTTGTAATTGTCGAAGTGTGTTATACTATTATGTTATTGGGGTGGCAATGTTTGTGATGGACCAGAAGGTGTATGCTATAACAAGTCACGAGCAAAGCAATAAAGGTTCAACACGGAATAAAGTTCAATAAACTTATCAACCAACTCTATGTTGCTACATCTATTGATAAACAAAAAAATTGTATCAAAGTCATATGTAGATATCATTCTGGTTTTGGGAAAATGATGAAATACATTCCTCTTCCAATCACAGACGATGATGATATCGAGATCATGTTTCAAGTACTTAATATTTATCAGGTACTAAGTACCATTGATTTATACTTAGAGGTTGAAACACAACGCCACAATAAGATAGCACGCAGGTTTACGTTTTGTTGCTTAATTTAGTTTTTAGTTCTAAGTTAAGTTTGTGGTAGTTTTCTTGTATGGATTTTGTTTATTTCACTCCTTGCAGAACTAAGAAGACAAGTTTAGCAGAAAAGGTTACTTCATTGCCTTGTGAGATCTCGAAAGTAAGGACCAACGAGTTTTCACCTACTAATGTCGTGTATGAGGATTGTTATATGTATATTCTTTGTTACTTATTAATTATTATAGCGTTTACTTATAACTTTAGTAGTAAGTTGATTTGCTTATATAAAACCTGTTTGTAACACTACTTGCATACCTGAACAATCAAGTTTGATAGATAATCACGCTTCATTGCCTCATGATATATCAAAAGAAAGTACCAATGAGTTTTACCTACTAATGTTGTGTCAAAAATGATTGACAATGAAGATTTCAACATGATCTCTCAAATTGCTGTTGAGAATAATGAACTTAGCAGTGGATTTGAAACAAATGATGAAGCATCTGAGGATGCTGATGAAACCGGAGATGGCGATGGAACCAGAGATGATCAGGATTAGTGTTGACAATGGAACCTGTGAAACACCACATGTAGATGGACAAGATATCAACTCAAATAAACAGATACCCTCTTGTTTTACTGGTTTGGAGGGAATAAAGAAGGCTAATATTGATAGTTAGACTGTGTCATATTCTGAAAGTAAAAATGATTTAACACGGGAGTTAAAACAAGATTCATTCAAGGATAAGGAAGAACTCATTAGAGCTATCAAGCTTTACACTATTCGGAAGCATAGGCATTATGAAGTAGTCGAAACATGTCCCACTATTTGGAAAATAGATGTCGTTTAAGTTCACAATGTGGTTGTAAATGGAAACTTCGTGCATGTAAGCGTAAACTTAGTGGATGTTTTGAAATCACACAATATCTGAGACGCATACATGTTTACACAAAAGATTACTCACGACCATTCCAATCTCGATGCAATCGATTGCTTAAGAAACACAACATCTTATAAAGGAGCAACCATCTATTAGTATTCCTACTTTGAGAGCTGAAATAATTGATAAATTAGGCTATAATCCATCGTATATAAAGGTTTGGGCAGGAAAACAAAAGGTAATTGAACATATATTCAGAAATTGGGAAGAATCTTTTAATGCTTTACCCAAATTTCTAGCCGCGCTTCAAAAATTTAATCCGAGATCGTTGTTGAATGGTCCACTCAGAGGCTTCCGAACGTGGATCATGTGGAGTTTAGACGTGTTTTTTGGGCTTTTGATCCCTCTGTCAAGGGTTATGAGCATTGTCGACCTGTGATTAGCATTGATGGTACACATCTGTATGGTAAGTATAATGGCAAAATGACGATTGGAATGGGAGTTGATGGAAGTAATCAAATATTGCCACTTGCATTCGCTATTGTTGAAAGTGAATCTTATAGTAGTTGGTATTTGTAACACCCCAATTTCGTGATACGCAGTGTAACATATTGGATTTCACAAACACACTAAACCATAATCACAAGTAGGCGAATTAGATGTTTTAGAGAGAGAGTGGGATATTCTAGAAAGAGAAACTTGTGGAATGTTAGATTCCCAATGAACATCCAACCCTCTACCTTGTAAGGTAGAGGGTATTTATAGGTTACAAACTAAACGACCTCCTGACGGCCTGTGGATCAGGTATACAATGGGTAAAGACCCGTCCTTCCTCCACGGTGTTGCACTAAACAAAATAATAAACTACTTAATAACATAAATAACGACAAGTCTACGAGCTAACTTAGGCTAGATAACATTTGGGGTGACCGACTCTTTTCTTATGGAATTTCCAATTCCTAACAATCTCCCCAAGGAGGTCACCCCATAAATTACATTGTGAATCCTAGCATTCTAATAAAACTTCGCCTTGAGCTCGAGACTTCTCTTCATCAACGATTCAAACTATGTGCATGTGGAGATATCATCATTGAACAACCTGTAGTGAATATTTCGTGGAGGTTGAAAAGTCGATCCACTATGATAACCTTTGAGCATTATAAGAGATCATCACCATAGTAAAGCTCAAGATTATACATTGAAGTGTTGCCCGATATGAAAATGTGACAAATTGGACCGACATGCTCACATTCGGATCATGATAACTTCTTATCGAGTAGCGGAAGCTTTTGTTGATTCATGATATTGGCGCGCGAAGCGAAGCATGGAGTGAAAATATCGAGTCATTGATGCACTAATCATGATTTCTTTTGAGATGAATGTGTTGAGTGAGCATGCGGCTATGGATTGACCGCATCATTTCGATCACCGCAAACATAGGGCGACCGCATAAAACATTTAGCAATAAAGCGCACGAAAGTGTCTTTGATCACTTTCGTTGAATTGAGGTACACGCCCACGGTTCCCCGCTGATCAAGACAAGTATCGCCGTGATCGTATAATTCAAGAATTTCCTTGACAGGTTTCGCGACTGCTCTAGTCGTTCTCAAACCGAACGCCTCAAAGAAGACAACACGGAGTGAGTGAACCAAATGAATAGAGATTCACCGATTGATGAAAAGAGATTTGAAAACAATCGTATCGCTCAATAGAAATTGTTTTTGCAATACAACGAAGGTTTTAATGAAAATCAATTATCAATCATAAACACCTTTTGATTTGAAATATTCAGACACGGTCAAGTGCTAAAGAAAAGAGTTTTTAAGCACAAAGACCGGTTTTTCAAAGGTATCCGTCAATCCATAACTCGAACCGTGATTGATTCAAAAGATTGAATCGCCCCATTGTTTTCGCTCGGTTGTCACATGGTTGATCTATTGAATAGATCTCACATGCCACCTACCAGAGCTTGTTTGATGTTGGCTCCGAAGGCTTTCCATCTTCATTGTGAATATGTTTGCATATCACTCGGATGTTCCGCAATACCACAAGGATAATGCGAGGACTCAAGATATAATCTCTTTCCACATTGTGTGAAACAGAGAGTCTTCATTGAAAGTGTCCTAATGAGATTTATTGATGATCTCGTGGCTCTAGACTCAATTTGTGCATATTTGGATCCTATATCGGAGACTAGGAGAGGGTCTCCTTTTCAATATCAACAATCTCTAAGAGAAAGTCGATAGATAATGTTGGGTCCTCGTGAGAATGAAACAAGTCCTTTTAAGAGGAACTTGAGTGGTTTGGGAAGTTGAAGTGCAATGCGTCACCGGGTCCATGACGCCTTGTCTTCAATACCGATGTTACCTTGGTAACCACCAAGAGCATATGAATTGAACCCGGTTTCGCCCTAAGGTTGAATAATTGAGGGCTATTTGTTTTCACCCTTTTCTCATTCAATTCTTTTTCATTCTTCAACCCTTCAAGCTTACCGAGACTTCATAGCTAGAACCTTGTTGGGTTTATTCCAAGACTAGCTCGGCCTCATCCGCACTCTTCCCATATCTCATTTTCTCCTTTTTCAATATACCTAAGGACTTCTACACTATCTAGTGGATTGTCCTCGGTAGATCCCTCCGGTTCGCGGATCATGGGAACAAATACCTAACCTTATCATCCTTATATCACCATACATAAAGTAAAGTTGGTCGGTCTATTTGGTATTGTTCATCCGCCATTGGAACCAATTGAAAACCATTTGAAAATCAATCCGGATACTTATGATATATTATCAAAGCATTTTGTACCTGAATTGTTTTTGATATTTTTAGAACAAGAGCTCCCCCTCAACATGTGCATCAAGTGTTTGAAATCGTTTTGCACACGGAGGCAAGAGAAAGAATTAACTTCTTTGATTACCATTTTCTAAAAAAATATCAACATCACTTCCCTGATCAAAACAAGTAGATAAAGCATATTAGGGAAGGATGAGGTTTTCATAAGCTTTGCTCCCCCTCAATATGTGCCTCGAGGTTTGAAAGAGTTATGCACATCCTAGAGAGAAAAAGGTTCTTAGAAGCACATTAACGATCATACCACCATACCGAAACCAAATGAGAGTCAATCAAGGTACTTTATGATGAATCATATAAAACTTTGTACCTTGAAGGTTTATTATCGCTTTGAAATGCTCCCCTTTATATATGCTTTGAGATTTGAAAATAATTTAGCATATATGAGAGAACAAGATGCACATTGAAAAGGTCATCTTTATCATCTTTCATATTTATATCACATTTTCTCCCCGATCAAAATTTCAAATCCTTTGAGATTTTGGATCTCAAGTGATTTAAATATGTATGAAACAAAACATTTGTAGGAGAAAATGTGTCCGGTTTTATAAGATTGAAGTGGACAAGATCAAGTTCCCTTTTATACAAAAGGAAACCACAACACACAACCTAGCACTATTACATACATTATAGTTGTTTATAGAATGTACACCACATATTACACATAAATAGTACAAAATGAAACTACTTCCTAAGATGACTTCACTCGGTTCTTTGAAGTAGTTTGTAATGACCATCACGAAGTCTACCACCAACAAAACTTTCAAGGCTACGGAAGATCATTCGAGTCTTAATTCTTCACCGATTGCAAGAATGAAATCTTCACACCTCTTCAAGTCATCATCGCACTGTAATTTTGTTTTGTTCCACGGCTTCATATCAACTCGATTTCTTTCACTGGAGTTCAACTCTTCTTCAACCATCTTGAGAGTACCATCATCGAATTTGTAGAGCTCGCACAATCTCATCAACATGCGAGTTCCATACCGTCGTGGAAGAGGACGGCCTGGGGTGTCAAGCACTCGGTAGTCGTGACGAAATTCTTGTCCTTTGGTATCCCATTGTGGCCTTGTTAAATTGACTCGAGTCCGGTAGCTTTCTATCCTGTCGAAAGTCCTCAACCCGTTTTGGATGACTAAGCCTCTAATCCAAAGAATGACAATGCAGATAGAGCTTTCTTTTCACGAATGTAGGTGTTCAAGATGTCCTTGAAGATTCGTAAGATAGAGATCTTCAAAGTCATTTGGGTGAGATGTTTAAAGTCGTTTTCTTCAATAATATATTCTTTCCGGTCTCGCTTTTAAGAACGATCTTCTTCAAATACTCATAGCCATAGATTGGGAAGACCTCTACTCGAACAACACTTAAAATTCTTAGCTTGGATCGAACATCTTTGCGACTCTTTTTAGTCGCATGTCTCTCAATGTAGAATTTCTTCTTCTTGAACCACCAATGAGAGATTCCGCACGAAGCCTCGATGTCATATTCTTGTTCTTTGTCCGCCTGAATTGATCCGGAACCATTTGTTCAAGACCCCGATCATAGTAGGTAGCAACTTTCATCTTTGAGATTGATAAGGCTGGTCTTCTTTCGTAGTATGGCCACAAAGATAGTCTAGGTCATGGTTGAAGAAGAACTCGATCGAATAGTAATTTGTCCAGTTCACCACCGAGCGGAAGAGGCATGTTCACATTGAATCGACTAACTGCTCACCGACTTGATCATTCAAAGATCTTATGGCATTCTTCCATCCGGTATTGAGCCGATTGGCATCGAGTGAAACACCTTGACAATTTCATAAGTCGGTCCTTCAAGATCCTTTGGAGTGATGGACGTGATTTTCTTCTCGATCACAAAACCACTTAATGAAGTCGCCCATATCACCAAAGTGATGTGAAGGAGAGAGTCTTCATCCGGGGTTTCATAGTTGGTAGAGATTGTTGTAGCCCGCTTGTTGTCGTGGATCATCGAGTCGACTGGATAGACCATGAAGGTTCCGAGTATGAGGTCTCTCCTCGATGATCCAAACTTTGAATTGTATCTCTTGAAGGTGCAACTCGATGTGTTAGTGTTTACCGCCACGTATGAATCAAACCAATCATCTTCGACGGCTTGGGAATATGCTTGGTGGATGCATCATCGTCATCCGATTCGCACTGTCATGACATGCGACTCTTCATGAACCATTTGATCTTCGTGAAATGAAGAGATCGTGGTGTGAACCTTGAATCAACCGTTGTCCAAGCAACAAATTTCTTCCGAGTTCCCTGTTCTCCGGTAGGACTAGATTGATTGGAAGGTTTTGGTGGTGATGATGGTGGTTGTGGAGGAGGTGTAGATGTTGTCTTAGAAGATCCACCGCCTGAAGTTCCAAGACCTCCAGCTTGGAGGCGAGGAGGAGGAGGAGGATCTTTAGGACCTTTACGCAATGTCTCTAGCACCATGGACCTCCTTTTCTTCTTAGCTTCTAATTCTCCAATGTCCTTCAAATATCGACGTGTTCGTCGACTTAATTGATTCATCTAGAGACTCATATAGCTTTTATGTACCTCATGCTTATGCTCGTTGGCTTCAAACATCTTATCAAAGAGCACAACTCTCATATTTGTAATGGGAAGGTCTTTGAACCGTCTCAAGAGAGGAGCTTCCATTGCCCATTCTACAAGATCCCTAACTTCGCCTTCAATGGCATTAGCAACCCTTCGTCAAAGTTAAGATGCTCCAACCTATAGACACGATCCTCAAGGGCATCAAAAGATATTGGAAGTTGTCTTTCAAGAGTTTCTATTCTTTTCACTGCTTTGTCTAGCAATTGATCTGATGAAAGTATTTGAGGTGGTGAAACTGGTAGAGTTTCTGTGTCTGCAACTGTAACCACTGGTTCAAGGGATAGATTCTTTGTAGATGCAGGTGGTGAAAGTATGGTTGATTGAGCAGGTTTGGGAGGTGGAAGTGCTGTTGCAAGTGAAGATGCTGACATCGGTGGAATGGTTGATGTGTCTTGGAGAATGTTGACAGTAAACATGGATTGTGCAGTATCTATGGGTTTGTCATTTAAGAATTGATCTCCGAAAGTGAAGTCTCAGATCTAGGTTCTTTAATGAAGATAGAGAACCCAGAGATGATTTGGTTCTTCCATGTGCATGGTCTCATCGATCTTGACTCAAGATTCTCCTGCGAGTCTTTATGCAACAAGTCATCAACATTTCGATCGATCGAGTATCACTTGATGCAGGAGGTTCTTTTAATGTTTCATGCACTTTTTCCAACCCATATTGTTCTTTAGTCAAGAGGATTCAGCTTCTTCTCTTGATTCATATTGATTGGTGGTTCTTGATGGAGAAGATGAGATTGTTAGAAGCATGTGTGCGGCTTGTTCAAGATCAACACTAACAATCCTTTTCCTTTGTCTTGAGTGATTGGAGTTGAATGGCTCGGCTCGTGCGTTCTCTCTGAACACAATACCTCCAATTGGTGTACTCACGCTCGACTTTCTAGGCTTTGCTTGATTCCAAGTTGCGAGCAAAGATCATCTTCATCACCAACCTCATATTACCCCCGAGACCCCGCCTCAACGTTTACTTTTTCCCTTCCTTCTTCTTTCTTTTTCGCTCGGGTGGTTCTGCGAAGTTTGTGACTTTTCACGCCTTCTTTTGGAAGAGCAAGATATGAAGTCTTTGAAGTCTTTGAGCCGTAACCGGACTTAGCACTTTGGGTTGTGGTTGAGTGGGAGAGACATCAACATCATCACCGGATCCGGAAGCCCTTTTCATGAATAGTTTGAAATGATCCATCTTTTAATATCTTCGAAGAAGAGAATCGTGAATTTGCAATCCAAAGACCTCTTTATTGACCCCATCGAAATATATCCGAGATTGCCTAGAACAAATTCATCCTCAAGATTATGTAGTTCGATTCAATCCTAGGGTAGAAGTTGTGAATCTGTTGTGTGTATCGGATAACAAGCTTCAAAATCTAATGCTAGGAATCACAAGTTTGTTCTGCTTCTTTCGTCCCCGAGCTTTATTCGAAAGTTTGTTCTATCGATATGAATGTGTTCATTGACAAATAAAATTCTTCCCAGACACGCTCGAGACATTCACATTCACACCATTGACGATACCCCATAGGATTTGCAAGATGGGAATTCTCACTTTATCAAACCCCGATGTTTTGCCGATAAGCATAAGTTGAGAACTGTTGTCATTGCTCTCCGTGGTTGATACATGTGTCCGTGATGATGTCGAAGCCCTTGTAATGCTAGTCCGGTACCCCAAACCAATTAGAAAGACTATTAGATCATCAAGACTAGGTGGAGGTTCGGATCGTATGTTGGGGTTGCAGGAGTGATTCCTAGAGCCTTGCTAAGAATGTCGAATTTATCTCAAATTCCTATTATCCAGCTTTTGTGAATATTTAATGTGATTTTGTTCCATTCAAGGGTGTTCCGTAATTGTTGTATGTAAATGGTGGGAATTGTGCATTGCTTTGTTAGTGCAATCAAGAAGTTAGTGTTTTGAGGATATCAATAGACACTTTGAGGGTAGGATTTTGTTGCAACTTTTGTAAGTCCACATATGCTTACTTTTTCCAATTTCGCCCATTGACTTTTAGGAAGGATTTCTTCGTCGAGAGAACATTGGGTGGTGCGTAAGAAGTAATGTTTTCAATGAGGTTGTGATTGCCATTGAAGATCCAAGATATACACAACCAACAACAATGATTGGGAACATGTTAGATTATAAATGGTTAGTCGACAACATTGAACACATCCTTATGTCATAAACACACAAACTTAGTAGTTCGAACGGGGTTCCCATAAGCAAATAGAGATAGATTGAGTGGCATTAGCGAGTGTATAAGGTTAAGGACTCCATTTGATATAGTTTTCACGAGACAAGTTGTTTTGGAATTAAAATATTTAAAAAGCATATTTGCTAAGAAATAATGTCATGAAACAAGATACAAATGTGGAAATGATATAACAGTTTGTATGAAACAAGTTGTGATATTATGTTGCTACAAGAGAATCCAAGTACAACTTGCTCAAACAGAAATGTTATAGCAGGTCACAAAAAGTAAGTTGTCAATACAAGTTGCTACAGGAAATCCTGAATCAAGATTGTAAGCATGAGATTATCCTAGCAAGTTGCCTTAAAACATTTTAATAACCCTAGTCGCCGTATGAAAAATAAACCAATTAAGTCGCTAATCATAAATGGACAAGTCGCTAAACAAGGCAAAGTCGCTACATGAAAACTTACTAAGTAGCTAACTTGTAAACACAAGTAGCCATCAACAAGAATAATCGCCAAGTCGCTACAAATCAGTTCACTAAGTCGCTACAATTACTAAGTCGCTAACTTGTAAAGACAAGTCGCCATCAACAGTAATACTGCTAAGTCGCTACAGATTGGTTAACTAAGTCGCTACTATTACTAAGTCGCTAACTTGTAACGACCTTAAAGGCAACAACTCGCCACGATGAATTTGTACACTAACTCGCTACCAAGAACATTACTAAGTCGCCATCAAGAACAAATTTTACGCAACTGACAATCATCACCAACCAAACAATCATTCAACACCATTACATGGGCACACATAACAAGCAATATAGAACGGTTATAACTAAATATTTAACACACTTGCAATCGACAAAAACATCAAACTCAACACATTCAGCGACACCCTATTGACGCAATACAAAACCATTAATACATTCCAATAACACTTAAACAACCATTATACACAAGAAAAATGATTCCATTAGAGCAAATTCATTAGCAAACCTACGTGGGAATCAAGTGATACGGATCAAATGCTTGGTGGGATCTGTGTAAGAAGTTGTGTTAGTCAAGCATCTACGACATATAATTGAGAGAGAATGAAAGATGCAAATCATACCACTTCTAAGTCGCTAGCTTGAACTATTAACGAGAGAGAGAAAGAGAGAAAGTAAAGTTTTAAGTTTTGAAAAGCAAAAAAAATGGTAAGTCGCTAGGGTAAGGAGAAGAGATTAACCAAGAATACCAAGTTGTCACTTTCGGTCCTCGTGGTTTAGTGATTGTTTAGCAACTCGCTATCAAAGAATTTTAACAAGTCACGACCTTTTCAAAGCAAGTTGCTAACATAGTCATGGTAAGTTGCTATCTTATCATATTATGTATCGTAGACATTTACAATCCATGGACTTATCGACTTATCGATAGCATACTAACACGATAGAGATATGCAAACTAACACAATGAACACTAACACAATGAGCACCATGAAACAAATAAGCATTCAATACATGGGTACACACAGATCACCACAAAGGCAAGACAGGACAACAACTCGCAATCGAGCACACAACATAACCAGCACTGACTCAGATATAAACAAGATATCTTAAAAATTCTTCCCTCAATCAATGTCACCAAAGAACATTGATTGATTTTAACCCACCTGTTTAAAATAAGAATATATCGGTTGTTCGAACTTCATCTAAGATCCCGTATCATTATTGAATGACATTTCTAGGACCGTAGATGTTATCGATAACAAAGAATATATCCTTTATTAGTTTGAGGTAAATGACTAAAATTATGAACTTAAAAGAATGAAATATTTATAAAGTATTAAACAAAATGTATAAAAATGTATTTTTTTTTTTTTTTACTTGATTTGTACACGACTTTATAAGAGCGAGTCCCGATTCAAGATGAATAGGAGTCAAAGCACGAGGTACATCAATTTTGCATGCTATAGCTCCCGAGTGAGCTATATTCATTTCGATGGAAACCAAGTCATGAAGTTCTGATTGAATTGAGCATTGTACCGAAAAGATCGAGAGCACATTGTACTAGAAGCACATGTAGAATTGCAAATGGATGGGTTAGTGACATGAGTAATCTCACTATTGGATGTATCACAGTTTAATATAGACGTATCATTATTAGAGATCCCTTTAGGCTCAATATACTTGAAGAGTTTTCCTGTGGGCATCCACTTAAGGCAAGACCTAGGTATGTAAGTCCGTTTGGATCCTGTAAACTTAAATAATCTGCCAGTGGGAATCCATTTGAAGCAGCTACTAGTAGATTTGTATGTGTGCACTTCCCTGTTTTGACTATTGGTCCTTTTGTGATTAGTTTGTTTCTTAGGGGATTGATCAGCCAATTGATGTTTCTTATGAGAACTAGTCATACTTCTAGTATTTCTGATCTTTGAGCTTTGAACATTTACCTGGGGTTTGAGATTCATCATATCAGAACGAAGCAATGAAGTGATCGGTTTTGTCAAAACAACATTCTCATCAACTTGGGAGGCAAGCCTAGATTTCGATGGTTTAACTCTTTCGTTCTAAAGGCATTTGGTCGCTTAACTACTATATGTTTAGAGTGGTTCTGAACAATTGACTTTCCCAACGTTGATGGTTTTGCAAACTTAGTGTTCACCCTGTTTCCAATAGATTTCCTAAGCTCATTTTTTAAGGCAACAATATTGAAGCTCTTATCCTGAATTTGGGCTTTGAGGTCATCAATGTCTTTCAACAAGATGTTAGATTGATTGATCAACTTGGAATTGGTCTCCTCTAAGTTCTTTCTTAATGACTCATTTTCTCTTAATAGATTGGACACACATAGAGCTAGTTCAGCATTTCTAGATTCAAGTGTGTCATTCATCTCATGACAGTCATACTTCTGCATATCTGAGAGTAGTAATTTCAGATTGCATATGGTTGAGTCTTTGTCCTGAATCTGGGTTTTTAATTGATTAATTTCAAAAAATTCTCGAAATTCTGGAAATTCCTGATTAATGCAAGATTTTTTTGCATAAAAGCTTTCATCCTTTTGTTGTATTTCAATTTCCAATGAAATACAATGTTTTTCAAGAATTGAGTATTTGTTTGAAAGTTCATCATATACCCTTTTTTCAATCATGTCATTAGCTTTAATAATTTTAGATTCAGGCTCAACCAAGATCGATTTGAGTATTATGTTCGAGTTAGAATCGGTACATTAACATATGAATTACTCGATTAGTTAAGTGTACCTCATCACTTGAAACCTTTTCTCGACTCGAGTCTTTGAGATCGATGTTGTCTTCATCCTCTTTATTGCAACCGAACTTCAGATTCGGTATCATTCATTGGCTCAACTGATCCATTGCATGACCTATCACAATCTTCCCATAGCATCACTTGACACCCATTCAATTCATTCACTTGTCATTCTCTTTAGCAACTTCCTTAATGTATATTTCCACATTACCCATAAGTTGAATAAAGGTGTTTCGAACTCATGAATTTCCATTCCAAAGGTGTTTCTTGAATGAGATTCCACCATGTCATCATCAAAATCGAGGAATATTCCCCTGATAAGTGGCTAAAATTGATTGAAGATAACTTGAAGAGTCTGCATTAGATTTATCATTGAGAACTTTTCTTTGGCAATTTGAAACCTCGCTTGTTCTAAGTTAAGTAACACGTTCTTGTCAAGGTGGGAAAGTCCCGACGAAGGAGAGCATCGCTTGTTCGATCCATAGTTGTAGATAAAAGTAGTTTGAGATGTCGATGAAGTAGTTGAAAGGGCTCAATGTTGCATTCCATTTGCTTTGCATCATTTGTCAATATTAAGAGTGACTCATCGAATTATTTTGATTATAAGTTGTCAATCATTCACCGAGAGCATTCTCGGGAAGCAACTGTTTCATTATTTTGTGAGGAATCATAGAGTGCAAGTACTTTGTTGATTAAAGGATCGTTGATGTAAGACATTGTGTTGATGAATGTGTTTATGGATATTAGATATAAGTAACTTGCTTCACTTCACCAAGGTATTAAATAACCAAGTCGCTAAGCACCAAGTTGCTAAGAATTTTAAAAGAAGTCGCTAAGCACCAAGTCGCTACGAATTTTGACAAAGAAGTCGCTACGTACCAAGTCGCTAAGTAGGCAAATCGCTAAAGAGCAACTCGCTAAGAACCAAGTCGCTAAGTAGACAAGTCGCTAAATAGCAACTCGCTAGGCATCAAATAGCTAACACCAAGTCGCTAACAAACTTAACTACAAGTCGCTAACTTTCACCAAGTCGCTACCCGTAGTGGAGAATCCACTAAGTGTACTGTTTGTCGGCTTGTCTCACTAGACAAGTCGCTAAGCCTAAGTCGCTAACAACATCAACTACAACTCGCTACCAAATTGCAAAGCAAGTCGCTAGCTAGAATAACACTCCGTGGGTCAAGTCGCTAGCTAGACAATCTTACAAACACCACTTTTCAATCCAAAAACAACCCAACCATGATGATTCAAGCTTACCAAATCAAAACCCAAGCACATACAATGATTCTAAACACAAAACTACACCCAAGATTCAAACTTAAACACTAGAAATGATCCAAATGATGCAAAACCACTAAACTTTTTCAAACTCTAAAACCATCTAAAAGTCACTAGAAATCCAAAGATATGTAAGAGATGATCAAACCATGGCTCTTGATACCATTTGTAACATATTGATTTCACAAACACACTAAACCATAATCACAAGTAGGCGAATTAGATGTTTTAGAGAGAGAGTGGGATATTCTAGAAAGAGAAACTTGTGGAATGTTAGATTCCCAATGAATATCCAACCCTCTACCTTGTAAGGTAGAGGGTATTTATAGGTTACAAACTAAACGACCTCCGACGGCCTGTGGATCGTGTATACAATGGGTAAAGACCCGTCCCTTCCTCCACGGTGTTGCACTAAACTAACTAATAAACTACTTAATAACATAAATAACGACAAGTCTACGAGCTAACTTAGGCTAGATAACATTTGGGGTGACCGACTTTTCTTATGGAATTTCCACTAGTTTTGTAGCACTTAGTAGATAAAACATATGTTTTGTTTATATATCATAAGTGTCATATGGTTTGTAAACACAAGTTACAAGGTCGTTTGGTTATGATTAGGAATCATAATGGTTATTGCAAGTATCGTCATAATTTATGTCACAAGTGTTTAAAGAAAAGTTTACAAGTTTCTAAATTGTAAAGTTAGTTATTATAAGTATAGTTTCATAGTTTATCAAGGAAGTACATCCAAATTGTATTGAATACATTTAGGTTTGTCAAGGCTAAGGCCTTTGGTTTACGGTCTCGGCTTAGGAAGCCTTGAGGCTTTAGCCATGGCCTTGTCGTGGCTTTGTTCTAGGCTACCATGGTCTTGAGACTCAGCCTTGGCCTTAGCCGTGGCTGTGGTCTTGACTTAAGGCCATTAGGCCTCTTGGTTTTCCTTTTAGTTGTGACAAAAGTATAGTTGTGAAACTATATATAGGGCAGTTTCATTTTTTGAAAGATAATGGTCTGTTTAAGCGTTTTTAGGGTCCAAGCTTCTTTACTATTAAAGGAAAACGTCGTTCCGGACAACTTTCGTGCTTTAACTTTTTGATGATTCGGACCAGAAGTACCACTTTTAAAGCAGATGCACCCTAAGCGACTTCCATTTGGCGGTTTTGGCGTTTTGGTTTCGCTTAACTTCTTTTGACTATAACTTTTGACTCGTTTGTCCGTTTCAGGTGATTCAAGTTGCTATGTTTACCTTTTTATCTTGTCTACCATAATATGTAAGTTAAAAAGTCCATATGTGACTGGTTTTAATGGTCTCAAATGTGTAGAATATGACTAGTTTACCAGTTTGTTACTTTTACGACAATATGTGAATTAAAACATGTGATTGAGTATATGTACATCATGAATCAATATAGTAAATATATATATAGTATGAAATTATTAAGATTATTGTGGACGTATAGTCCGGACTGGGCCAGGAATGGGTCAGGCCCGGATGACAGCAGCCCACTCTACACCTAAACCCTAATCCATGCCCTATAAATATAGGATTGGATCTCCTTCTCAAGGACGGATGACAGGTTATTCTAACCCTAGCTCATCACATCACAACGATACTAACTTGACCGTCGGAGGTGGACCGGGGCTCTGACCTCGGGTCCACTCCTAACGGGTTCTCTTTGTTGATGGTCTACTAGGACTCGAGAAGGCGACTAACGGCCCAAGGAGAGTCGTTGAATCCGATCCGCGCGGATATGCATCAACAAGTTGGCGCCATCCGTCGGACCACGAATAAACTATGTTTCGTGTTCTCATATTACCGAAAAGCAGAAATCAATTTCTAAATTGGTAACACTTTATTAAATTTATTAAATTGGACGCATCTGAATCAATGATTTAATATCACTTTAGATGCGTACAACTTTATTACGTTAGCTGCGTACAAGTTTTATGCATCAAGTCTAGGATGGTATTTTATCTTTTGCATCAAGTTTTATGCGTACAATTTGATATTTATGGCATAAATAATAATGATAATTATTATAAAATAAGTAAATATCATTGTTTTGATATACGTCATCCGCAATTGACACCAATTCTTTACATAAGATACAAGAATAAGTCCGCACGATCGGACCTATTTTATCTTTTAGTCCGCACAATCGGACCTAAGAAAATACCCGCACGATCGGAGCTATTTTATCTTTTAGCCGCGAATTAATTCGCGCAGATACTGTTTTTACGGTTGGTACGCATGTTCGCGCTCGAACAACGCAGTTGCGATAAATCTACCCGCGTTAGGCCGTGTGTTCAGACATTTTTGCAGAGAACACGTACGCGCGAACACCACGATGCTAGTCAATCGCCATGATGCGCACTGGACAAAGGCCGTGGTATAAACATCTGCGATCATCCACAAACGTTCGAGTCTATGCGGTTACGATAAATCCATCTGCGTCTATTAGTCGCGGTCACGGTACATCCATTCGAGTTTTTTATTTTATACATTAAAAAAAAAACACAATTAATTATTTCGTCGGTACGCATTCCACGACGGGTGCGCACTGCCACTTCTCGTATGTGCTATATATTATTCATGCTATGTGCTGTTTATTGTTTTAATTCATTAGGTTTTATCTGCTGCGATTCGCGGCATATACTTTTAATCTTTGCATTCAGTGTTTTTCGCAGATTAAATAAGTTTAATGCTCCTACACGAGTAGCACCATCAAACTTGGGGGCTACGGTATATACTACCTTGTTTCCGCACGCATCGCGCAGTATATTCGGAAGCGAACGCAAGCTTGGTACAAAGACGGATTTAAATATTCGCACGCATCTTGCCGTAGGGAGACGTCCTCCGTCGGTTGTAAAGACGCGCACGCTTTCTAGCACGTCTTCGTCGCACCTCTTTATCGCGGTAGCACAAGCCTCTCTCATGAAGCACGTCTTCGTCGCACCTCTTTGTCGCCGACAACAAGACGCGTCTGATACGAGCATCGTCTTACGCCGCACCATGTTGCGTCGCCATCGGTACAAAAGGTACGCCTACCTAGGATGCGACATCACGAGATCCACTTTCACCCACGCGCCATCGAACTTAAGTCTAGCATAACATAGCCATGCGCTATCTCATACTAGACTTGGGGGGCTTGTGGACGTATAGTCCGGACTGGGCCAGGAATGGGTCAGGCCCGGATGACAGCGGCCCACTCTACACCTAAACCCTAATCCATGCCCTATAAATATAGGATTGGATCTCCTTCTCAAGGACGGATGACAGGTTATTCTAACCCTAGCTCATCACATCACAACGATACTAACTTGACCGTCGGAGGTGGACCCCGGGGCTACGGCCTCGGGTCCACTCCTAACGGGTTCTCTTTGTTGACAGGTCTACCAGGACTCGAGAAGACGACTAACGGCCCAAGGAGAGTCATTGAATCCAGTCCGCGCCAGATTGTGCATCAAAAATTATGAATAATAAAGATGAGATGATGGTGGTGATTAGTTGCTTACAACTTTTGGCTTTCAATTAAGAAAGGAGTAACTTAGTAAGGATAGGACTTTGATTGATCACTTAAGACTTCGGATTGAGCTAGCTTTCTACACCTTGGCACCCTTGTGATCTTGAAGAGTTGGTGATAAAGTACTAAGTTACTTGAGTGGATTTAAACTCAAGAAGATCACTTAAACTTGCTAGAGATTTGATGTAGTAACTTACTACTTGAAACTTCTTTGCATAAACTTGGAGTTTAAAGATCAAATGATGGAAGATATGAATGATTTATGCTATGAGCGACCCAAATCAGTGTTTTAGGGTGTTTAGGATGTATTTCACTTGCTATTTATAGGAGGGTTAGTTTGGTTAACCATATATTGGGTTAAATGTTAACCATGATTAAGTTAGGACACATGTAATGATCTAAATGAACCATGGTTAAGATCAAGACACCAAGATGATGACTCCCCCCCCTATGTCGGCCATAACAAGATAAGATGACTTAGGTGGATAGTTTTGGTCTTATCTTGAGTTTAGGGCATGATTTGGTTCCGTTAAATGCCAACCGTAAGTTGTTAAGTCATAAAACGTAAAACCGGGTACCGTAAAAATATAAAACTTGTAGGAATGATGAAACTCATCATTATACTCCATCTAAAAATATAAAATGGGTGATAAGTCTCATTGGGTGCAAAAACGCTGCTTAAAGCTGGAAATATGGGTAAAAAACGCGTAATTCGCAGTTTATCAGAAAAGAACGAAATTTCAGGGAAATGACCATGAATTTATTTAGAGTAGACTAAAATTAGTCTTTAAGTGATATGAGATGTTAAAATGTGGTTTTCGTTATGCGTGGGATAACTTAACATTTATACGTGAAGTTTAAAAGTTACGCGATTTAAGCACAACTAGAGAACGTACAAGGTTAATTTCTTTATGGTCAACGGAGGAGGGAAATATGTTTGAATTTTCTAAAAAATGTAAAAGTGTCTAAATATCTCAGAAAACACTGTGCAGGAATGGTTAAGTTTGGGTCTAAGTAGAATTGTTTAAAACGTAAGTTTTGTCTCGTACGGCTCAGGGTTTATTTGGTAACATTTTAAAATGAAATCTTAAAAATTTCTCTAATTGATTATGAGTGATCTAAAAATTAATCTGATGTGAGGAAAATTGTCGAGTTGGTTTTCGTTATCGCGGGATGTTTAAATGGTGTTCCACCAAAACGAAACTTTAAACGATGTTTTCTTAATAACTTTGCGAAAATGATCTAACAATTGTCAAACTCTCAGGATATTACTAAAATAATTTATCTTACGAGAATGTGAAGTAAATTTTTATGGGATGAATAGTGAAAGTGAATAGTAAATTTCGAGATGAATAGTAAAAATTTGAGAATGGATAGAAATCTCGAAAATGCGAATTGTTCTGGTCTCACCACTTAATGGAATTCCGTCCCGAATTCGGTGTGTGTTATCCGATGTTGAAGTATCTAGGAAAATGTGGGTGTATCGCGAATTCTAATATTTGCGTTCTCAAGTTTACGGTCATAGAATGTATTATGTACCATGTGGCTTAAGTTGATAATCTAAAGGGTTTTGATAAAATCTTATAGAGTCCAATATACCTAAAGTTTGGCTTTTCCTGATTCTCAAAACGAATCATATCTTATTATATCGAGGCTATCAATAAAACCTTAATTTCTAACATGGAGTTTTTGGTGATAGTGTGCGGCATGGAGCCTAATTTGTATTTGTATCGTTTCCTTAGTTGTTTCGTGGGTGATCTCTGAACACCTTAGTCCATCGAATGGTTAACTAACACTTTCGTCTATATAATGTCTCAAATGGAATAGTTTTGTTGTTGTTAGGGTAATTGTTGTTTAATCAAAGGTGTAAGATATTGTTGATATGAAATAGTTTATAATGATGTCATAATTGCTGTAGGAAAGTCTTGCTAGTGGCAAGTGGTTATCCAAACCATTTCCAAAGTTGATCATGTCTTAGGTGGTTTCGAGAGGAAGGCTATATCGTATAGTGTTTATGTCTACTAGTGTTTAAAAGAAACGTGATACTGTGAAGTTTTACATACTGACTTATAATGGGGTTCAGATAATGAACTGATATGTTGATGATTAGAAGAGCGTAGTGTATGTTTACCAGTATTCTTAGGTAGATACGCCAAGTTTGTTTTAAAATCAAAAGTGAATTTTAAAGGAATATGGCGGAATGATATCCTTAAAATCTAATCAGGCTAGTACTTCTAAGGAATGACGAGAAGATTTGATGATTATCCCATGATAGTAGTTCGGATTATC
The DNA here is from genome assembly GCA_022545495.1 of Chrysanthemum lavandulifolium. Taxonomy (NCBI): domain Eukaryota; kingdom Viridiplantae; phylum Streptophyta; class Magnoliopsida; order Asterales; family Asteraceae; genus Chrysanthemum; species Chrysanthemum lavandulifolium. The sequence continues at coordinate 55,085,537 of CM040245.1, forward strand.
TCATGTATGAAAATTTCAAGAATGAAATTAGGTAGTATGATTAAGATGTTAAGATTTTGCTGAGTTGTAAGACACTATCATGTCTCTAAATCTTTTTAATGAATTCTGGTGGTTTATCGAGTTTAAGTAGGAAATCAACCTGAATATAACACTTGTATAACTATTCTCAGTGTTTGAAAAATTTAAGTCGAACATAGTTAGTCAGACTATGTTCCACTATCCCTAGGTTAAATATAGGTGACTAGACTATATTTAGCCGAGGTTTGATAAATTTTTCAAATACCTAAATTAGTGTTAGGAATTAGAAAATTCCATAGTGAAGAGTCGGTCACCCCAAATATTATCTAGCATAAGTTAGCTCGTAGATTTGTCATTAGTTACGTTATTTAGCAGTTTATTAGTTAGTTTGTAGCGTAGTTTAGTTTAGAGCAACACCGTGGAGGAAGGACGGTCTTTACCCTCGTATACACGATCCACGTGCCGATAGGAGGTCGTATTTCATGTAATCAGAATACCCTTCCATCCATGGAAGGGTGGTGCTCAATTCAATCTAACCTTTCATTTGTGTAAACCTCTAGCAAGAACACCATCTCTCTACTTTCTCTCTAAAATAGAAAACATGTATTTTGATAGACCACCGAATCATCTAACACAATAAAAATAATGATCCTACAATTGGTACCAGAGCCAAGGTTTTAGTGTTTTTGTTTGATTCGTGTGGTTGTACGTGGTTAATTTGTGGTATTCACTGATTTGTTTTCTTTTGGTAAACTGTTTTGTGATGTACCAGTTTGGTCAAAATATGTCTTGGTCATTTCATTGTCCTAAGATTACTTCTGTCTTGTGTCTCTTTTTGGTCCAAGTCAGTTATCATATTATGTGGTCAAAGTTTACATCAAAGTTTCATCTATGTTATCAAAGTAATGCAGTCAAATTGTCTCGTCTTGTGGTCAAAATGGGCATAAAACACGAATATTCAAAGCAGTTTTTATGTTTTCTTTCTGGGTAAATATGAAGGTGGCCGGAAAAGTAGTCGGAAAAACTCATCGGAAAAGATTTTATTCATCCTAGCGAGTTGTACTACTTGTGACTTTACTGTGGCGACTTGTCTTTACAAGTCGTCTAACTAGCGACAGCTAGCGACTTGGCTAGTGACTTGGCTAGCTACTTGGCTAGCGACTTGGCTAGCGACTTGGCTTAGCGAATTAGCTAGCAACTTGGTGACGGTTTGACTTTTGAGTCAAACCGAAAGGCTAGCGACTTAGTCATAAGACCTAGCGACTTGCTTTAATTTTTGTTAGCAACTTGACTCTAAAAGCTGGTATAGCGACTTGACACGACTCAAATGATGTAGCAACTTGTTTCAAATGGTAGCGAGTTGTTTTATAACAAAGCATACCGACTTGACTTTGTGACGTAAAAGAAGGAAGAAGATGTAATGACCACATTGACCTCTAAACCATATGCCTACACAATTCATCTACAATATACACAAGACCCATCAATAATCATCAACATTGAACATCAATACAACTGCCTCTTAACCATCTAATCCCAACTCATCATTCAGCAACAAACAAAAATGTCTCACAAATGACTCAACATTCTTCAAATTGTCTCGAAGCAAAAAAGAAATTATCTACAAGGATCTCAGATCATCGTGTGTTACTTTAAATCATATCCGACCATTAAATGATCATTCACACTTGTTAACCATCACAGATCCTAATTCATCGAAAGGGTCCAAAATGTAACGACTCAAAAGAAGATCGAATGTAAATTAAGAATCACTAATATCAAATTTGGTTCGTGAAGGATCTGAAACAAATCAAACCCTTTTGGTTACCATGAAACTCATTCATCACAGATCTGGACTCAAACTACATGTACGAAAATCTAAAACAAATCTTGATCTCGGCCTTATTCCTTATGTGAATGGTTCTTCTATAGATCTCACTCAATCTATACACATAGGAACGATTGCCTCATTGATTTTTTAAGTATATTTTTTTAATTTACGAATCTAATGATAAAGATGATAACAAGTATGTTATATCTTTTATCATGTTTCGTTAAATTATGAACGTATAATATCTGTTGTTACTTACCTTGACACCATGACCTTAACGTTCTCAATCACCATCCCTGTGGCTGTGATGTAGGGTTCATGCCATCCCTGTGGCGAACCCCTGGATGTTATACACGTTAAATGAATGACATGAGATGTAGCTAGGGTTTCAAGGGTGAGTTATATTTGGATGAATGGGAGGCGGATCTATTTGTGAGTTATTAGGGTTTGAGATGCAGATTTGTTAAAGAGTGGCGAATGTGAAGAATTAGGGTTATGCATTTGTGAGGTTATGGTACTTTATACCCGGTTGATTAGGGTAAGTCGTGTATACCACTTTATTAACATGGGCCGTTTCAAGCTGGGCCGTGTGGTGTCTTGGGTTGAACATGGGCCAAAGAAATCATAAGAATTATATGGGTTTTATCTTGTTCTTAATCTCATGTTGGGCCTCGTTGTATACCATAGCCTCATCAATTTTGAACTAACTTGGACATATTGGATGAACATATTTAGGCCTAGTTAGTTAGTGATAATTCTCTTAGACCATTGAAGGATCGGGTAAACGAAGGGGCTTCGAGGACTATTAGTGTTCGGAATGGGTGTGATATATCACTTCTTTTGTATAAGTTTTGGATCCAATGGGCTTCTCAAAATTTGGATCGTGTATATGAGTTTTGACGATGTGATTTGTTAATGTGACGTGACAAATTTGAGATTCGATGATTTGGGGTTTATGAAATTTGGAATGTTATGTGATTTGTTGAGTTAAGTGGATTGGAAATTTGAGGTATACATTTTCACGAAGTATATTGTGTCACGGCCTGAAGTGTTTATTAAAAAAATGTTGACTACGGGGTTGTTTGGACGGTATCTCTTATTTGAATTTGAAGTGAGGTTTTCCGGGCACGTTTACTTATTTCGTTTTCTTTCTTTCTACCCTTCCGCGAAGATGACTTGTTTGGGCGCTTATAGAGGGTGATAAAGACTTGGCTATTTAATTACGGTTGTGACTCTTTCTCGCTTTACCCACAACGTAACTATCACTTCGGTGTCTCACTTAGTTGAGAATGTCAAGAGGTTTTGTACATTGGGTACACTTTTTCTTTTTCACAAAGATTAGTACAAGTTTAAGTAACAAATCTGGGAAGTTTTACTTCATGATCAAGTTTGGTATATCGGGTTTACTTCTCCATGTGGTCACTACAATTGCCGACAGATTGCGTGAATGATGTGTTTACCAAAGTGTTGATTGGATGGTTGATGATGTTGATGATGTTGGATAATGAACCATTGATGAACCGCTGCATGCTCCCCTAAAACAGATATTCACTGAAACCAAAGTTGTCATTACACATTCAAACTGACATTGTTTACGGTTTTGTCTTGATTTTGTAAAATCCCGCGAAAGAACCTATTTCTCGGTTTAAATCATAGACTTGTAAAATCCCGTGACAATGGAAACATCCTGGTATTAGTAAAGTGCATTTCGGATCTATCTTACGGTTTATTTTGGTTTTGTAAAATCCGCGAAAGAAACTATTTCTCGGTTTAAACCATGGAATTGTAAAATCCCGTAATGATAGAACCATCCTGGAGAAAGGAAAGTGTAATTCTGGATCTTATATGATGCTGGTGCTACGATTTCTGCTTCAAAGAAGGGATAAAAGGGTGTAGTTCATGAATTGGGTGTGTGTTTGGGTTGTCTTCATGGCAGTTTGGTTATTACGAGGTTTTACGGGGGTATGCTCACTAAACCATGGTCGGGATGAAACCATTATCAAAGTTCATTTAAATGTCAAAGAAGGCTAGATTTGACCAGTTCAAAAGATGTGACAACGGCGTTAATTCAGTATTATTTATTTGAGGTTGAAGTGAAATATCACGGGCGAGTGCACTTAGTATCTGAAGGTATCGGGGATGGTTGGATGAAGATTCTTGAGATCCTTGTTCAAGCTTATTATCAAAAATGAAGACTTGGAAATCTAGTTATTGTTGGGTGACTTTTACCTTTTCTTTTACCACTTGGGGATTTGGGCTCTTATCACCACAAAATAACTATCACTTAAAAGAGTTACGTTGTAGTGCTCGATGTCACATTCAATTGTGGATTTTCAAGAGGTAATGTCGTCTATTACTTGATGGTTGGTTGGTTGAAGAGTATAGAGTACTTAAGAGATTCAATGGAGCATGAATTCTCGGCACCGCTCTTTGTTACACATGTGCAAGTTTAAGTCACGAGTTCGGGTTAGTTTACTTGTGGTCAAATTCATCATATTGGGTTTCTCCATCATTTGTCACAACAAAGAGCCTCTTGAATGATAATGGGGTTGATCACATGTTTTGCCAAAAGAGATTGAAAAGAGAGATTATGACGTATGAACACAACAGTTCATGCCTCGTACTCTAAAGAAAAAAAAAGTGTACGTTTCAGTGCGCTTTTTCTTTAAAAGAAGAGAAATCTTCTTATGACGTATGAACACAACAGTTCATGCCTCGTACTCTAAAGAAAAGAAAAGTGTACGTTTCAGTGCGCTTTATCTTCCGAAGAAGAGAAATCTTCTTATGACGTTTGAACACAACAGTTCAAGCCTCGTACCTCAAAGAAAAGAAAAGTGTACGCTTCAGTGCGCTTTATCTTTTGAAGAAGAGAAATCTTCTCAAATTATGACCAGTCTCATCAACATGCTTCATGCTTTTTCCATGCGCTTTTAATTATCAAGTGAACCGGGCTACCACTGATTGTTTTTCTCATTCCACTTGCTCGATTATAATGAAGATGGCGACATCATGTGCTAATTTTGCGGGGGAGAAGTGTGAATAGTATACATTTGGATGATTTCACTTATTTAGTCAAGAATGGCAACTTCGTCTGCAATTCTTGAGGGGGAGAAGAAGTATGATAATTCTGCATGGTTGATTGTTATCTGAGAATAAATGGTCAAACGGCTCCTAACTCATGTAAGAACCGAGCTTCTTCTTATCGGGTCATCTTTACATGGAGTTTCTTCTAAGAGTCGTTGGTTGACATCTTCACTCAGATTGATGAGCTTATCGACAAAGTGCTTCCTGTTAATGCTTCACGTATACATCAACATGATGATTCCGAACAATCTCTCTGTTCTTGTTTGATGTGATTGGTAGTTTGGTGTTACCATCTTGTGTGTTCGTTGCGGCACGATTCTTGATTTCCTTGATAAACATCTTTCGTTCTTGTTTGATTGGGAAGGATTTTAGTTAAGGGATTTGCAAGATGTAAGTTAATTGGGATGCTTTTGGTGGGATGCTTTTTGGTGTGAGTTGAAGATGTTAACACTCTATTCCCATTCGAACAATCTTGAAGAAGGTCGAGTCTACGATCATTCTACACTTTATGTTGCGTGTTAGAAGACTAAAGACGAGTTGCGATTAACGATCTAAAGACTTCTTCTTAATTCATGGCATTTATCAAAGCAGTTGTCGGTTTAGGGAGAGCACTAATTGGGGAGAGTGAAATGTCGAATTTAATCCCCAATTAGACTTGCTCATATTCTTGACAAGTTGATTCTCACAAAGACTTCTAAGGTTCTTCTCAATGATTTCTTGTATTTGGGCTTTTAGAGTATTGCCGATTACAAGTGTCAAAACCGGCAAGGGAAGGAGACAAGCATCTAAACGCGATTAAACTTGATGAACTTAATACTTCTAAGTAATTGAAGATATCCGGGAAGACAAATGTTATTACCAGAGAAACTCAAGGTTTGACTCATGGCGAGTAAACTTGATGGACTTAATACTTCTAAGTGATTGAAGTTATCCCGGAAAACAAATGTCATGACCGAGAGAAACTCAAGGTTTTACTCATCAAGGCGTTTAGTGTTCTTATTCCAACTATGTGGGGAAGAGATGGAAGAGTTAGTTTTGAAGATGAAAGAGGTACACAAGTGTGTGATGATTTTGATGTTATCACAATCATCGGGGAGAGAGATTGTGTACATTGGGGATGCTCAATTGTTTTACTTGAGGGCTTAATCTGTGATTTAAAGATATAATCACTTATTCCGTGTTGACATCCAGAGATTGTCACCCGCAGAGATAATCGGTGATTCGACTGCTTCTTCAATGTTATCGGTTATTCTCTCTTTGGGCATTCGGTGCCGGGTTCTTGAGCTTCATACACTTTTTCTTGGGAGAGAAAAGTATACATCGGGTCATTCTTTGGCTATTGGACTTAATCTGCTACTTGATGGTATAAGTTTCTTTGTCTTTGGGTATATGTGTATTCGGGTTCGTGAGCTCTAGTCTAAGAGATTGAGCGCATCAATTCATCTACCTGGGGGAATGTGTTCTCTTGACACCTTTTGGAATGGATTGCTTCTGACTTCAGTGGCTATGAAATTTGAGAAGAATTTTAAAGAGTGGGATGATACGTTGCTGTTCTTGTTGATGATATAACCCCGAACGGAGACTTACAATGATCCTTCTTATATGGAGCAGCAAGATCGATGATACGGTGTGCTTCTTTGTGCACCTGGCTAATGGAAGCTTGAAAGAAAGCTTTTTATCTGCTCAACATAAGGATTTTTGGTTCGGGAGGAAGCTGCCAAAGTCTCTCTTTCTTAAAGTCTCATGTTCTATCTTCTATTCTGGAGCCTCGAAAGCTTTGGTGGTGGATGTTTAAGAGATGACGAATTCTGTCTTCTACGACGTGCTGCTCGATATCCTTATCTCGGTACTCGTATCATCATCTTTCTTAAACTATATCATTTATTCTATCATTGTAAATATTTTTCAAAAACAAAATATAAAAATATAAAACCAGCAAAACAAAATAGAAAAATATAAAATCAACAAAAGCCCATAAAAATCAGAAAATTAAAAAATACCAAAAATATGTTTTCTCTAGACATGTCTTCTGGTATCGATAACATCTGCGGTCTTAGAAATGTCATTCAATAATGGCACGGGACCATAGATGAAGTTCGAGCAGAAGGTGTAAATATTTCTTTTCAAAACATGTCTCAAAATATGGCTTACGATTACTTGATTGTCAGAACCGCGCTTAAACCATGGCTTGCTATTATTTTGAGATAGCAACCCGTTCTTTTAATGGAAGGAAAGTGTTGCGCTAAACCTATTTTCAAAACATTTCGTGCACTTTTCCTATAAACAAAACAAGGAAAGTATGTCAAGATCGTTGTTCCTACACAAATGTTTTTCCGTCTAAAATTCTTGAGAAAAATATTTGTTGTTTTCCAAAATGGTGGTAGAATGAGTTGCTTTAACAACAATCGGTTTGAGTTTTATTAAATTGCAAACTCAATCAATGACTTGAAGACTTTTAAACTTTTCACAAATTGAGTCATTGATTGAGGGGATAATGTTTTCAAATCTATATCATCTAACGGGCTTTCTTAATTATCCTAATATGCTTAATTAAAATGATGTTAACCTATGTTGAAGGACTAGGTGCCTAGGATATGATTGCTAGGATTAGATGATTAGAGTTTGATGTACACATTATTCCATACATTTATATGATCGATTGATATGTTACATTGAATTTTATTAGTCGATTCTTTGTTTGGGTGATGTCGACCACCATATATTTGTGTGTGTTCACTAACGTATGCGGTATATTGGTATATAATAATGTTCCCGATCCGGATCCCACAATTGAAGATGATTGGATGCGAAAGGAAAGGGTAACTATATCTTGGGTTGACAAATGAAGAAACGGAGCTTAATTGGACTTCTATGGAGAGTTGGCATAAATGCAACGTAAGAGGTCTCACCGCATCGCAGATGGTTTTCTTCTAAGTGATTGAAGAAAGCGGAGCTTAATTTGACCTCAGTTGGCATTCAAAATGCAACGTAAGAACAAGTCTCACTGCATCTGCAGACGGTTTTCTTCCAAGCCCTACAGCAACAACGGAAGCTTCTCAACCACCTAACGTATCTTTGTGCAGGATACCATTTTTAAACAATTTTTGAGTTAATTGAATTAAATTGTTTTGAAAATAGAAAAATATTGTTTTGAAAATATATTGGACTAATTTTTGAAAATCACCGGACTTCATGTTATCAAAACCTAAGTCACTCAATTATTGACTTCTGTCATGGATTGAGGGGGAGTGTGATTTAAAATAAAATATTTTCAAACGATATTTTCTTCATAAAAAGTCCGTTTGTACAATAATAAGTGGTGATCTAAAGATTTAATGTTATGTCATGGTATGATTTTCTTTAAAACTCAAAGATCTGTCAAAATGAAATTTTTTCTGTTCTTGTTTGATTGTGAAATTGTTTTGTTTTACTTAAAGGTCTCTTAAAACAAATCATACGACACTAACAATCTTTAATGTCTAAATCATTCCTATCTCATCATCTTTCAAAATTAAATCTTGCCACGTCTTTCCCTAAAATTTTCTAAATAATTTAAATCTTTTGGGATTACAAATCTCAAATGGTTTGAAATTTTTGATCATGGGGAGATCGTGATTTAAATCTCAAATCTGTTTTAATGGAATTGGTTTTAGTCCTTCAAAGGCACTCCCGCCTCCATGTGCCAAACGATTTCAAATACACAATGCACATGTTGAGGAGGAGGATTTATCCAAAACCGGATGAGTATTTAAACAAGGCCACATTTTCTCCCATGTTTTCTAAACCTAATTAAATCACTTGGGATCCAAAATCTCAAAGGATTTGATATTTTGATCGGGGAGAATTTGTGATTTAATAATGAAATTTGATAATAGTTGATCATTTTGATTCGGTTATGCAGTTGCTCTCTCATATGTGCTAAACGCTTTCGAATCTCGAAGCACATATTGAGGGGAGCAAAACCATCGAGGTACAAAAGTTTTAAAGAGATTATAAAGTACCTTGATTGTGTTTTCTTAATGGATTTTGTGATTGTGGATGTGCTTCAAAGAACTCTTGCCTCTATGTGATAAAATGTTTTAAAATATCCTATGCACATATTGAGGGGAGAATTTTACCAAGAAAATCAAATGGCTTTTTCGTATGAAAATTGTGATCAAAGAAAATTTTCAAAGTCCTCTTGCCTCCATGTGCCAAACAATTTCTAAATCACACGCACATGTTGAGGGAGGTTTTCTAAATGATCAAAACTATTAAGGTACAAAATGTTTTGATCTCGTATCACAAGTACCTTGATTGTTTTTCCAAATGATTTTTCAATTGGTTTCATGAAGGAAAGAACAATACCAAAAGACCGACCAATTTACTTTATGCATGGAGTTATAAGGATGGTTAGGTTAGGTATTCGTTCCCACGATCCGCCGAACCGGAGGATCTACCAGGACAATCCACTAGATAGTGTAGAGTCCTTAGGTATATTGAAAAAGGAGAAAAGTGAGGAATGGGAAGAGTGCGATGAGACCGAGCTAGTCTTGGAATAAACCCAACAAGGTTCTAGTTATGAAGTCTCGGTAAGCAATGAAGGGGTTGAAGAATGAAAAGAAATGAATGATAAAAGGGTGAAAAGAAATAGCCTCCATCAATTCAACCTTAGGGCGGATACGGGTTCAATTCATATGCTACCGGTGGTTACTAAGGTAACACCGGTATTGAAGACAAGACATCATGGACCCGGTGATGCACTGCACTAAACTTCCCAAACCACTCAAGTTCCTCTTAAAGGGCTTGTTTCATTCTCACGGGAACCTACATAATCTATCGACTTTCTCTTAGAGATTGTTGATATTGAAGAAGGAGACCCTCTCCTAGTCTCCAACAAAGGAACCAAAATGCACTATTGAGTCTAGAGCCAAGAGATCATCCACAATATCTCGCTAGGACACTAAATTCTTGAAGACTTGCTTTTCACACAATGTGGAAAGTAAGTATATATTAAGAGTCCTATGCATTATCCTTGTGGTATTGCCGGAACATCCGAGTGATATGTAAAAATATTCACAATGAAGATGGAAATCCTTCTAGAGCCAACATCTAACAAGCTCTTGGTGGGTGACATGTGAAATCTTGCAAAAGATCAAGCTTGTGACAAGCGGATAGAAACGATGGGAGATTCATTCTTGAATCAACCTTGGTCCGAGAATGGAATTGACGAATACTTTTGGAAAAACCGTTCGATGTGCAAACCTTTTTTTCTCTAGCACGTCGAATGTGTATTCATTTCAAATTCAAAAAGTACATCTGATTGAAAAATACTTTTAGAAAAACCGTTCGATGTGCGAATATCTTCTTTTCGCTAGCACGTCGAATGTGTACTCATTCTCTAATACAAGAAGTATTTTGATTGAAAATTGATCTTTCTCATAAAACCTTCGTTGTATTGTAAAACTCTTTCTTCAAGCAATACGCGATTGTTTTTCAAATCATTTTCATCAATCGGTGAATCTCAATTTTTGGTTCACTCACTCCGTGTTGTCTTCTTTGAGACGTTCGGTTTGAGAACGACTAGAACATTGCGAAACCCCGTCAAGGAGATTCTTAGGAATCCTACCGATCACAGCGATGCTTGTACCGATCAGCGGGAACCGGGGCGTGTACCTCAATTCAATGAAAGTGATCAAAGACACTTTCGTGCATTTTATTGCTAATTGTCGTATGCGGTACACCCCGACGATTGCGGTGATCGAATTGAGGAGTCAATCCAAAGTCGCATGCTCACGGCATCCACACTTAATTGAATAAATCATGACTTGTGCTTATCTTCATAACCGGCTCGATATTTCTATACTATGTTTACGCTACGCTACGCAAATATCATGAACCGAAGAAGGCTTCCGCTACTCGATGGAAAGATGTCATGATTCAAAAGTGTGAGCATGTCGGTCCAAAAGTCACAACTTCACATGATGGCAACACAATAAAGGGTGATCCAGAGATTTACTGTGGCTGATGATCTCAAAGAAAGCTCAAAGATCATCAAGATGTGGATCAGATCAAAGACCTCCACTTAAAGTACAAAGTAATTAGACTTTGAAGAATCGCTACAAAAGCACAAAGATCATGAAAGTGAAGAATTCAAGGCTACGAGCTCAGAACAGAAGACAAAATAGACTGCTAAGATTCGAAATGTAAAACATGGGGTGACCTCCCTTAGGGGGAGATTGTTAGGAATTAGAAAATTCCATAGTGAAGAGTCGGTCACCCCAAATATTATCTAGCATAAGTTAGCTCGTAGATTTGTCATTAGTTACGTTATTTAGCAGTTTATTAGTTAGTTTGTAGCGTAGTTTAGTTTAGAGCAACACCATGGAGGAAGGACGGGTCTTTACCCACTGTACACCTGATCCACAGGCCGATAGGAGGTCGTATTTCATGTAACTATAAATACCCCTTCCATCCATGGAAGGGGTGGTGCTTCAATTCAATCTAACCTTTCATTTGTGTAAACCTCTAGCAAGAACACCCTCTCTCTCTACTTTCTCTCTCTAAAATAGAAAACATGTATTTTGATCTCCCAAGACCACCTGAATCATCTAACACAATAAAAATAACGATCCTACAATTAGGTATACTCGTGATATGTCCATAGCTTTTGAGAAATTGTCCACTAAGCAAAGGCGATATCAAACCATCCAGTTGCAAGTCCTGGCCATAAAAGACTTGTAACCTGTGTTTTCGCATTCCATTGCATAGAAGATAGTATGGGTAGATACGTGTGGAAAGGAAATCTTAAGTAATTCTAAAATAGTCTATACTTGGCTAGAATCACGAACCTTTAACAATGAAGGTTTCAGAAGAGAATTTTGATGAATGTAGAGAAAGTTGCTGAACTTCAGCTTTTGTAGATGATAAATCACTTTGTCCTTTAGAAATCCTATTTCTTGTATTTCCATTAGGGAAATTGATAGACTGTGACGGGTTCCATGTAAAACTATATCATATAATGTTTATAAGATAATTTCTAGAGACTATTGTATAACTTACAATATCTAAGGAGTAGTTGAGACCATTGTGCAACTCACAATGTCTGAGAAATAGTTGAGACCATTGTGTAACTCACAATGTCTAAGAAATAATAGAGACCATTGTGCAACTTACAATGCCTAATAAATGATGGAGAGATCATTGTGTAACCCACAATGTCTTGAGAAATGATAGAGAGACCATTGTGTAACCTACTATGTCTTGAGAAATAAATGAGACCATTGTAGGATTTACAGTGTCTGAGAATGTAATAGAGACCACTGTATCTCACAGTGTCTTGAAAAATGAATGAGACCATTGTATCTCACAATGTCTGGGAAGTAGGAAAGACCATTGTAGTCAGTTACAATGTCTTGGATAAAGTTTCGTAATCCTAAAAAGCACGAGTAGATGCATGATTGGGAGATTAGGAAAATATGATTGTGCCGTAATGCCTTAGAATAAGCATACGCAGATATGTTGAGTACTTTGTTTATGATTGAAATTATGTCAAGTGTATATATCAATATACTAGTATGTTTGTATAGATTAAAATGCCTAAAAGTCACATAATCGTCTGGAGGATGGAAGGCACGGAGAACGGAAGGCTATAAAATATTTTTGTTTGTAAAAGTAGTTATAGTTTAAGTCTCAATTAGACCCGTTTTCTATAATCGTGGCTCGATACCAATCAGTAACACCCCAATTTCGTGATACACAGTGAATTCAAACGGGTGTTACTTCATGGCACAACAAATATAATAATAGAAAACAAACTCTAATAGAGTCGTTTTAAAAGGATTTATCATTCAAATTATTTAAATATATCGAGTTTATAAAATAGGTCCCGATTGGTTCCATTGTTTACAAAATGCATCAATATAAAGTCTTTTGATGTCTTGTGAATGATAAAATATTTATAGCCTTCTTGATCTAGTCCTCGCTCTTCCGTGCCAGCTTCCGACATTATGGACCTGAAATACATGCTTAAAACTGTCAACACAAAGGTTGAGTGAAATTCATAGAGTTTGTTTGATGGTTGAACACATTATGTTGGTAGTGTGAGCTATAGACTCACACCAATGGTTTGAAAACAAAACAGATATTATTTCACTAAGCTCATGATACCGAAACGTTAACAGCTGTCATATAATAGTAACCGATGCCCTAATATGTAATTTGCCATTAAACGTACGGATCTTCAAATATAGTGCGTTTGTTTGCCTACCCGGTCAACATAAACGGGATTTGTCATTCCCGATAGATCTATCCACATTATTCGCGTTCACTCGCAAGTGATTAATGGTTCATGATAATAGGGACTTTGGCAATAGTGTACTTAGTGCAACTAATATATTCAAGTATAATTTGAAAGCAATGTGTTCGATTTAAAATAAAGCATGTATCTCCCCCAAGGGTTTGTAAAACAATTAAGTAATAGAAAGTGGGGCTATGAACTCACCTCAGAGTAAATGATATCAAATGTATAATGAGAATGATGGATATGCCGTGAGAACTTCTACAAGCAACCTAGAATAGGATGTTGCGACTTAGGTTTGGAATAATGATGCTAAAGAAATAACAAACCTATATACGTTTCTATGTTGATCATGATGTAGTACATGATTTTTGTGTATGTCGTTTATAGAAATGGTCTAGTTGTGAAAACGTGTATAGTTTATATATATTGTACTACCGTTCGGGCCATCACATTTAAGAGGTCATGTAGTAAACGTTCGAGGAGCTAGGACACTTTAAATCGTAAATCCAGCAACTCGTTGATACGTTTTACTCAAATAAAACCCCTCACATGAAGCTCCCTAGTTTTGTAGCACTTAGTAGATAAAACATATGTTTTGTTTATATATCATAAGTGTCATATGGTTTGTAAACACAAGTTATATGGTCGTTTGGTTATGATTAGGAATCATAATGGTTATTACAAGTATCGTCATAATTTATGTCACAAGTGTTTAAAGAAAAGTTTACAAGTTTCTAAATTGTAAAGTTGGTTATTACAAGTATAGTTTCATAGTTTATCAAGGAAGTAGATCCAAATTGTATTGAATACATTTAGGTTTTTCAAGGCTAAGGCCTTTGATTTACGGTCTCGGCTTAGGAAGCCTTAAGGCTTTAGCCATGGCCTTGCCGTGGCTTTGTTCTAGGCTACCATGGTCTTGAGACTCAGCCTTGGCCTTAGCCGTGGATGTGGTCTCGGCTTAAGGCCATTAGGCCTCTTGGTTTGCCTTTTAGTTGTGACAAAAGTATAGTTGTGAAACTATATATAGGGCCGTTTCAGTTTTTGAAAGATAATGGTCTGTTTAAGCGTTTTTAGGGTCCGAGCTTCTTTAAATTCAAAGGAAAACGTCATTCCGGACAACTTTCGTGCTTTAACTTTTTGATGATTCGGACCAGAAGTACCACTTTTAAAATGGATGAGACCTAAATGACTTCCATTTGGCGCTTTGGCGTTTTGGTTTCGCTTAACTTTTTGACTATAACTTTTGACTCGTTTGTCCGTTTCGGGTGATTCAAGTTGCTATGTTTACCTTTTTATCTTGTCTACCATAATATGTAAGTTAAAAAGTCCATATATGACTGGTTTTAATGGTCTCAAATGTGTAGAATATGACTAGTTTACCAGTTTGTTACTTTTACGACAATATGTGAATTAAAACATGTGATTGAGTATATGTACATCATGAATCAACATAGTAACTATATATATAGCATGAAATTGTTAAGATTATGAATAATAAAGATGAGATGATGGTGGTGATTAGTGTTAGCTGTAATATTATGTAATGGGCTTGGCCCACGGCTTGGCCCAGTTTCTAGATTGTTCATGTACACTATATTTATAGTGTAACGTTTGGCAAAGGCAATCAATGTAAGATGTTTTAATGTCTGATTTTCATTGATTGCCTTTGCAAACGTTACACTATAAATATAGTGTACATGAACAATCTAGAAACTGGGCCAAGCCCATTACATAATATTACAGCTAACACTCCCCCGCAAGTTTGAGCGGCGAAAACGCGAAAGCTCGAACTGGAGATTAAAGCTAATAAACAATAAACTAAAACAAGTAAATAAATGTTGATGAAGACATTTGACAGCAAGCGAAATCATCTTCAGCAGCAACCAACAAACCGGATAAACCAAAGTATCCGTACCAAGCAGGATAAACCAAAGTATCCTGACCAACCGGGATACACCAAAGTATCCCTTAACAATTTTTTTTTTTTTTTTTTTTAAACTTGAATAAGCATTTGCTTTTCCACCAACCCACTCAGTCTCACAATCACACTACAATATATTCCCATTTCCATAAAGCAAAAGCTACGTTTCTTCCAACACCATAATATTCCCATATCCACTTTACGAAAACTCACACCTTCTTGTCCCTCATCGATATTCGAAAATAAAAAGAATCAATAAACAAGATCGCGAATTATTGGTGTTCTTAACAGATCTTTTAAGATCTAAATACTCAACCCATTATCAAGAAATCAAAGACCCATGTTTTAATATTACTTAAGGATTTTCATACTTCAAAGAACAGTAAAACCAAAAGAATTCCTACTTGATTCTTGGTTCGGTTAATAGAGAGGTGGTAGTTGGTGTTGGTGTCCGGAGGTTGGCCGGAACGGCAGCCAGAAGTTGAGATGAGCAGAAGAGCGTATGGTTAGGGAAGCAAAAGACAAGAAGGAGAAAGAAAAGCTAGGGGAAGAGATGGTAGGCGTGATATTTCACAGAAAAATAAGGAAGTAGATTAGGAAGAAATAGGGTGAGGATGATGATAGAGAGACTGATGAAGAGGAGATTGGGGTCTAGGAAGGGGATTTCGAAGATGATGAAGAGGCTGAGGAGGATATAGAAGAAGAGGAAGAAGATGAGGAAGAAGAAGATAATGAAGATGATGTAGAAGGGGATGATGTAGAAGAAGATGAGGAAGAAGAAGATAATGAAGTTGATGTAGATGAGGATGATGTAGAAGATGATGAGGAAGAAGAAGATAATGAAGATGATGTAGATGAGGATGATGTAGAAGAAGAAAAAGATGGTCAGAGCCCTCCGAACCTCCGGCGTGTAGCCGGCGGGCGGAGGCAGAGGCGGTGGCGGAAGATCTAATTTAGGTTTAGGGTTGGAGATTATAGGATCGTTTTGGCTGATACCATGTAAGATGTTTTAATGTCTGATTTTCATTGATTGCCTTTGCCAAACGTTACACTATAAATATAGTGTACATGAACAATCTAGAAACTGGGCCAAGCCGTGGGCCAAGCCCATTACATAATATTACAGCTAACAATTAGTTGCTTACAACTTTTGGCTTTCAATTAAGAAAGGAGTAACTTAGTTAGGATAGGACTTTGATTGATCACTTAAGACTTCGGATTGAGCTAGCTTTCTACACCTTGGCACCCTTGTGATCTTGAAGAGTTGGTGATGAAGTACTAAGTGACTTGAGTGGATTTAAACTCAAGAAGATCACTTAAACTTGCTAGAGATTTGATGTAGTAACTTACTACTTGAAACTTCTTTGCATAAACTTGGAGTTTAAAGATCAAATGATGGAAGATATAAATGATTTATGCTATGAACGACCCAAATCAGTGTTTTAGGGTGTTTAGGATGTATTTCACTTGCTATTTATAAGAGGGTAAGTTTGGTTAACCATATATTGGGTTAAATGTTAATCATGGTTAAGTTAGGACACATGTAATGATCTAAATGAACCATGGTTAAGATCAAGACACCAAGATGATGACTTACCCCCCCCCCCTATGTCGGACATAACAAGATAAGATGACTTAGGTGGATAGTTTTGGTCTTATCTTGAGTTTAGAGCATGATTTGGTTCCGTTAAATGTCAACCGTAAGTTGTTAAGTCATAAAACGTAAAACCGGGTATCGTAAAAATACGAAACTTGTAGGAATGATGAAACTCATCATTATACTCCATCTAAAAATATAAAATGGGTGATAAGTCTCATTGGGTGCAAAACGTTGCTTAAAGTCGAAATACGGTCAAAAGCGTGAATTGCAGTTTATCGAAAAGAACGAAATTTCGTGTCAATGACCGTGAATTTATTTAGAGTAGACTAAAATTAGTCTATAAGTGATATGAGATGTCAAAATGTGGTTTTCGTTATACGTGGGATAACTTAACAGTTATACGTGAAGTTTAAAAGTTACGCGATTTAAGCACAACTAGAGAACGTACAAGGTTAATTTCTTTATGGTCAACGGAGGAGGGAAATATGTTTGAATTTTCCAAAAAATGTAAAAGTGTCTAAATATCTTAGAAAACACCGTGCAGGAATGGGTAAGTCTGGGTCTAAGTAGAATTGTTTAAAACGTAAGTTTAGTCTCGTCTGCTCGGTGGTTTATTTGGTAACATTTAAAATGAAATCTTAAAATTTCTCTAATTGATTATGAGTGATCTAAAAATTAATCGATGTGAGGAAAATTGTCGAGTTGGTTTTCGTTATCGCGGGATGTTTAAATGGTGTTCCGACCAAAACGAAACTTTAAAAAGATGTTTTCTTAATAACTTTTGCGAAAATGATCTAACGATTGTCAAACTCTCAGGATATTACTAAAATAATTTATCTTACGAGAATGTGAAATAAAATTTTTATGGGATGAATCGTGAAAGTGAATAGTAAAAGTGAATAGTAATTCTCTCGAGGTGAATAGTAAAAATTTGAGAATGGATAGAAATCCTGAAAATGCGAATTGTTACAGTATTGGTTTCTCAACCGTGTCAAGAAGCATGTGACGAAAGAACGGAAAGGTATTTGTCTGTTATCTGATCGCCATAAAGGGATTTTAAAGGTAGTTAACGAGCACGGATCTCCATGGTTGGAGCCGAACAGTTTTCATAGGTATTCTTTACATCATTCAACTAAATCACTTTCAGACTAAGGTAAGTGTCTCAAATTTAAATATTTTTTGGCAGGTATTGTTTAAGGAATTTCGTCAACAACTTTAATGATAAGTTTCGAAACCCAAATTTAATTCAAGTTCGGAAGTTCAACTCAATTATGGAAGAAATTGGGAACCTAAATCCAAAAGCTCGTGAGTGGCTTGAAGGACATCCCTTGTCCAAATGGACGCTGGCACATGATGGTGGTAAGCATTATGGTATGCTCACAATAAATATGTCAGAGATTTTTAATAATGTGCTCAAGGGTGCTCGTTACTTACCTATAACGGCATGTGTCCAACTAACATTATATAGGGTGGTGCACTATTTTAATGTGAGACGTTCTTTAGGACGTGTCGCTCAAGATAACGGAAATTTGTATACTCCACATGTTGCTGCAGAATTGGTTGTTTCAATGTCAAAGGCTAGTGCACATACCATGAGATCATTCAATAGGGAGAAAGGTATTTTTGAGGTGACGACTCAAAAAGGAAAAAATGTACAAGTTGTTAATTTGGAGAAACAAACTTGCACATGTGGTAAATGGGAGATTAACAAGTACCCATGCTCCCATGTATTAACTAGATGTGCATTTCTTTCTTTGAATAGTTCACAATATGTTCAAAGATAGTACTCAATTATAGAGTATACGGCTACTTGGGCATCTGAGTTTTTCCCTCTCCCTCATGAAGCATATTGGCCGCAATCATCTATCACATTGCTCCCAAGTTCTGATCTTAAACGAAAAGAAAGAGGTCATCCTCGTTCAACAAGGCTTCGAAATGGAATGGACATTAAAGAAGGAAGAAAAGCTAGCCTTTGCGGGATTTGTAAGAAAACCGGTCATTATCAGAAAACATGTCCTTCTATGCCTAGAAAAAGACCCGTGGAGCCGTGATTAAACCACAGAAAAGTGGTCATCTATTTGTCTTAGTAACCGACCTTTGTTGTCGTTTTTTATTTTAATCTGACACTACATGTTTGTGTAACGTCCCGTGAACGACATGACTAAAAATCATGAAAATTTGAACTTTTACGCGGAAACGACTTGACTATAACGGACCTTTCGTTACTCTTTTAACCATTGACAAAAAAATCTATAACATTTCAGACCTTTAAACCATTTTTAGATGAAACTAGACTTAATTACCTTCGAAATGGCGGGTGGCGCGACCCGTGATGAATTACGGTTTAAAAGATATGATTTTTCTAAAATCGACAAAATCTGAAAAATACTCTATTAATACTTTGACGGAAGCATATGGCCATATGCTCACCATATCCTTATTAAACTTTCTGAGATAGCCATATGGCCATATGCTGACCATATGCCCCTTATTAAACTTTCTAAAGAAGTCATATAGCCATATGCTGAAAATACCATATGGTCATATAGGACCTGCCGAAAATTTTATAAAACAATACTTCACACCTTTTCAGGAAACCATACTTCCATGACTCAAAACTTAACAAAACTTTCCGAAATATTTAATAGAACATAATACATCATGTTCATAACCATTCAACCGTTTGACCCCAAAATGGGTATAAATATGCTATAATCAAAACACCCTTTAAACCAATTACATACATTTTAACCAATTCTATAACAACCCATTTACCACCAAAATACTTTAATGACCATGACATAAAGTATGACAATCGACCACATGATTACAAATCATTTTAATACCATCGGGGTTCAACTTTGACTTGGAGCTCGGCATCTACCTAGCTCTTATTTCATACATACAAATCTTCCATGATCCCAAACCAAGCAATATCATCTTCAAAATAATAAACATACAAGAAATATTGACAACTATAACATGTAGCGATAACGCTTAGTAAGTAACGGGTTAGAATATGAATAATACATCTATTAATCATACTTGCAACATGAACATACACCATAACTATTACCATCCGACTTTAATCACATATTACTATAACATACTTAAACACAACATCAAACATTTAACAAATCCAAACATATACCTTGGTTAATCCACAACCAAGGACTAACACACATTCATCCAACTAATTAAGCATCTAATCATAACCACACTTTCTAAGCCAAGGCCTTCAATCCTTAACACCTTAATTCACAATCACAATATGATAATATCAATATTAGACATATCATAACCAAAGTTACTTACCTTAGCTCCAAGGCTAAGTTAATCACAATAACACCATCATCTTTACTATCATCATCATCATCAATTATCATCCAAAGTTTAACACCTTTAAACACATAATCAATATACACTTAATACATCATTCTAAAACTATAACCATGGATTAAAACAACCATTTAACTCACCTATAAACACCTCTAATCATCATATAATTATATGTTAATCATATGATAATCCAACTCATAAATTACTTGACTTTAACCCATAGTAAAATCATCTCTTGATCACTATAACTCTTAATTAGCTTAAAATCACTTTTACCCAATTCCCCCAATTAGGGTTCATAAACCCTAACCTTCCAATCATCAATTAAACACTAGTTAGAGGTTACTTACTTGCAAGGATCATTGCTAGGCACATACTCTTGGATTGGAACTCTTAAACCTCATCAATTTGATCATCAAGACCATCTTTTCTTTTCCCTCCTTCATCATATCACAACACACACACACACTCCTCATATTTTATGGATATCCATAGAAAAATTAAGAATTATCCAGACACTTGTAGGTGTCAAGTTTGCCCATTTGACATCAATGTTCCCTCAAGTCCCATTCCTCCTAATTTGGCCATTAAATACTTTTATAACAAATTACCACTTGACAACATAGGTCCCCTTACTTTCTATAACTATAACATAACATGTGTTAACTAGTAGTTTGTCTATCGGGTTGACTAGTCAATTTAACATTCGTTGACTAACCAATCACGTTAAACCTTGGTCAATTTCATCTAAGGTGGGGCCTATTTGTATCCGGGATACGGGTCTAATAGTTTGTTTGGCATGGATATTTTGTTCAAGTACTTGATGCGCCGGTGAGAACTATACAGTTTTTGTTCATTTGGTTTTGTTTAGTGGAAGTTGTTTCTTAATGAATATTTGATTTCCTTGTCTATACAAATATATGTGCTTCTGTTCGAGTTCAGGTACTCATTCAAGTCCAGTTTGAGATATTATGTTTCTGAGTCTGCAAAATGTGTCTGTAATATGGTAGCTTTCAATCTTTTAGTGTTTGCAAAATGTTTCTGCAAGTGAGTCTGCAAGTCCAGTTTAATGTATATCCTTGTTCAAGTTACAACTGCAAGTTTGTTTGTTTGGTCATCTATATACACCATGTGGTGATTTTAGTTTGTTTGTTTGGTGGGACTGCGGGTCTGTATTTATATGGGTGCTTGGGACATCGGTTTTCAGTTATGTGGGTGTTTGAGACAGTGGGACAACACAATTTCTATCATGGGTTTTTGGGTAAGTAGCTCAAAATTGGTTGCAGTTGTACATTTGATTTAATCTCTGTTATATTTCCATCAATGGGTTGTTTTGGTTTAAACAATTGCAAGTGGTTGGAATTTGCTTAATATATCCTTCAGTGGGTCTAGCAATATTAAACTACTATCATTCAGTTAGACTTTGTATGTATTTGTCTTAATATATCCTTCAGTTGAACTTTGTATGTATTTGCCTTTTCAAGAAAAAAAAAGCGCCAAAAACCATTGTTTATGTAAAACAACTATCATTGTTAAATAAATTTGAAACTACTATGTTTTGTTAAATAAATTTTAGACTAAAATACACCGTTGGTCCCTAAACTTGTTCATGCGCATCGCGATGGGACAAAGTTGGAGATTATCATCGCTGGAGGTCCAAAACTTGTGTTTTATACTCGTGACTAGTCCCTTGACCAGGATTGACATAGTCAACATGAATTTTCTGGCTTTACTTCGTGGGTATAATAGACCATTCACAATTTTGACCCAACCTTCAACCCAGAGACTAAATGTGATTATGCCTACTAGCCTTTTCTTCCCTGATACGCTAGCATTTAATTTCGCGAACCAATACACCACCCAACAAACAACTTTACCAATCATAATAACACCATTATCCAGAAACACGCTTCTACTGAAAATCGAAATCCGAATCAAAATTCTCATTTCCAGAACTCAAAAGACCAACCCAACTTTCAACAATAACATGTCGATCGATCGTATTAGCAACATGCCAGATATAGTGATCAGTAACATTTTGAATCGGTTGCCTTTGTTAGAAGCTGTGAGAACCTCTAGTTTAGCGCTAAACTAGAGGTCTAAGTGGACTTTGTTCACCGATGTCATAGTTGATGAGGATTTCTTTTATTATTTAACATATAAGTTTGATGGGAGGCTTGTTACTAGACTCTTAAATCGGCTTATGGGTCCAATAAGAAAGTTTGTCTTCTCTGTAGAGCCAAGATCAATGCTTGGAAGAGACGACTTTCATTATAAAGAGATTCGTGATTGGCTCTTGTTTTTGGCTCAACATGGAGTTGAGGAGCTGATTATTACAAACTGGTATGGTGAACGAGTTACGTTCCCAACCCAACTTTACTCTCGTAGGGAGTTGAAACATCTGGTACTTCATGTTTGTGCTATGGCTACTTTGGAATATTTTCATGGCTTTCTAAATCTACTGAGCTTAGAATTGATTTATGTCACTTTTCTAACCGGTACAGTTTGGGACTTTATTGCTGGTTGTCCCTTACTTGAGTCTCTTAAAATGAATCGTCCTAGTACAAACGAGATGAGACTATGGGATATTGCAAAAGTTAGGAATTTGAAGAAGTTAGATTTGAGATTCGGTCTTTATAATGTTGTGACGACAAACACAACATCCGATATCTTTCACCTGACAAGACTTCAAAATCTTAAGGACCCTTACATTGGATTTTGGTGATTGCACGGTATGAACAATTTGAGTTTTACACTTATAATTTTACGATGTTAAAGAAATGTGTAACAGTAATGAAATTTAATCTTTAAAACTTGTTGTAGTTGATACATGAAGCTAATTCTAGGATGAATGTGCGCTTTGTATCCCTGATTAACCTTAAGCTGTCCAATGTTGATTTTGGGAATAGTGTTATGGTATCGTTCATCATTGAAATGATTCGTGGATCTCCAAATATGAAAATGCTGGATACCAGAGTAAGTGTAATGCTGTAATGCATATATATCAAATAAACATTCTTAAATTGCCTTGTTTGTGTATCTCAACACTATTTGATTTTTCAGACTACAAACACGCTTAGTGTTCTACCTTTGGAAAAAAATTCCAATGTTGTAGACAGAAACACAATCAGCCATGGCCAGCTACAGACTGTCGTGTTACGAGATTTTCCTAGAACATAGCATGAATTAACTTTAATAAAGTTTATACTTGCGTGTTCCCGGTCACTAAAGACAATCAATATCAAGCTCAGTGATAGGAGTCATGATGGGAATAAAAATATTAGGAAGAATTGGGAGTTGGCTAGGAAGCTATTGAAACTCCACCGAGCTTCCCCCACAGTCGTGGTAGATTTCTTTGAGTGGTTGTAGTTTATGTTTGGGTTGAATACCCTATGACAATTCATGTCGCAAAATAGTTTTGTATTTTGTACAAGATTTGTTTATATGGTTTGCTTAAAATTAGCTTGTTCATATGTTGTTGTTTATGCGTATTGTATGTGGTTGTAGTTTATGGTGAATGGTCGTTTTGTACGTAGTATTTGCATTTTGACTTTGTAAAGTCAAAATTGCAAAACCATTACTCAATATTTGACTTTGTAAAATCAAAATTGTAAAACCATTACTCAATATTTAACTTTGTAAAGTCAAAATTACAAAACCATTACTCAATATTTGTTTTGGAGTTTATTGATATGTTTTAGAAGTTTGACTTAACAAAGTCAAACTTCTAATGGTTTTGTGTTGTTTAATCTTCAACTAAGTTGTAGTATACGTAACTTGGCAACTTGAGGGACCAATTGTGTATTTTAAAATGATTATTAGGCGGGAGTTTTAAGTATGAAAACGGCAACCATAACAAATTCGAGGACCGAGTGTGAAAAAAGTCACTATTAGACCCTTGACCGTCTCTTACCGGAGACGCTATTTACTTGTGCACACCAACCGATAAACCCATCCACCACTTTTTTAACACACAAACAATTTCCAATGGAAGATTTACCGATTTTGAATGAACTCATGGAGATTGCTGGTTCATCCAAGTTGAATGATCGTATGGCTGTGTGGTTTGAAGAAGAGGCTGCACAAGAAGGGCTTTTGAAAAAGCTAGTTCTGATGCATTGATCATCAAGAGGGAATCATGAAGCGTAGGGAGCTTATCAAGAGAACGAAGCTCGGGACCTCGGGAATAGCGCTTGTTGTTTAGATGCGTTCGAGGAAAATCCATCGAGGCACACACACCAACTTGTTCAATTCATACTGATTGTTGGTCAACCGATGAAGCTCTTCGTTTCAACGAAGGTTTTGTTAAGAAAATGGCCGAGCATAATGCCTAAATTTTGGGTTTTCATGGGGTAGATAAATGCGGTCTTTTGGGTGCTAGTTTTGGAAATATAGGTTGGTAAAAGGGTATGTAAATTGGATCTTTTTTGGTTGTTGGTCTTGGTTTGATGTAGTTGTTTATGATCTTGTAACCGACTATATTAATGATAAAATATCATCTAAGTTTTATGCATTTAATCTGTTCTTGTATTGTGATATTGGGTGTATTTTAGTCTAATTAGTATCAAGAAACCAAACATCCCTTGTATCAACAAAACCAAATGACCCTTTTATCGCAAAAGTTGTATCAAGAAACCAAACACCCCTTGTATCAAGAAAAGCAAAGGCAATGGTTTAAAAATATGTGTTGAAAATGCAAATGCTTTAGCACTAAATCATAATGTATCACCAAACATCCCTTGTATCAAGAAACCAAACGACCCTTTTATCAAGAAAAGTTGTATCAAGAAACCAAACACCCCTTGTATCAAAAAACCAAAGGCAATGGTTTAAAAATATGTGTTGAAAATGCAAATGCTTTAGCACTAAATAATAATGTATTGACAATGGTGTATTGTTTATGAAGAAATTGGTTTGGTGTTAGTGTTGTGATGGGATGAACATGCCCAATGTCTCAAATTGTAACATCTTGAATTTTGGCTTACCCAAGTCAAACAAATTTATGAAAGGCAACAAATTGTAACTTACTATTGTGGTATGACTTGGGTAAGTCAAACATATTAAGAAATGCAAAACGATTTCAAGCAGATACAATGCACAACCAAACACAATTACTTACAAAAGAACCCAATTTTTTATTCATCGATTTCATGTTCTCAACAAATACAAAGTTTCCTATCATCTAAACATACACTTAGCTAGACCCACAACTCTCCCTATCATCCTTTTCCTTAATTTCCTTCCTTTCCTTAAGATATTTAAACCAAATTTCCAGATTTTTAATCATTTCTCCCAAATCGTTAAACTTTGATAACACGATGTCGCCTCTTCCTTCTCCTTCTTAACACCCAAATCCTTTTCATTTGGGCGTCTTCTTTCCTCAACGAACTCAACAAAGCCTTCCCCTTATCGTTTAGTGCCATTATAGTTTTTTTTGCTTTGGGTAGAATGTGTGTTGCTTGTATTTTAGGGTTCAATGTTGTGTGTTGCCGGTACTAATATGGTTGATGGTTGGGTTAGATTTTAACTATGTTGGGTCAAAATTGTGAATGGTCTATTATACCCTCGAAGTAAAGCCAGAAAATTCATGTTGACTATGTCAATCCTGGTTAAAGGACTAGTCACGAGTATAAAACACAAGTTTTGGACCTCCAGCGATGATAATGCCCAACTTTGTCCCATCGCGATGAGCATGAACAAGTTTAGGGACCAACGGTGTATTTTAGTCTAAATTTTAAAAGTACTATGGTCAAACAAAAAACTCCAATGTTGACCGGCTTTACCACTACACATATAATAATAGACATGAAAACCGAAAAGTGTAATCTGAAATTACTTTATTACCCCTTTGTGCTAACCTCGTTTATCTATACTACATATAGTAGAGGGATGACCCTTCTCCAAATTTTAAGACTTACAAGAAAAGAATCATAGTGTACAACACTTTAATGCACATAATTTTCAGACGTACAAGACAAGAAGCATAACGTACACTACTTTAATGCACATATTAAAAAAAAAAAAAAAATACCACATTAATGCTATTTAATTTAGTTAATTAATACTGGTCAATAAATACAATTAATACTGTTATTAAAACACCCCTTACATAAGAAATACAAATTATCAAGCATATTGTACAACCAAATTAAACACAATTCCTGCATTAAATTTATACTACATATAATAAAGGAATATCTCTCTCTCTAAATTTTATGTAACATATTGGATTTCACAAACACATCATAACATTATAAATGGGGCGTATGGTTTAAGAGTTTAGAGAGAAAGTGGGATGGGAGCCTTTCTAGAGAGAAAGTGAAAGAAAACATAGAAGGTTAGATTAAGAATGAAGGTCCAACCTCTACCTTGGGAGGTAGAGGGTATTTATAGTTACATACTACACGCCCTCCTACGGACCGTAGATCGTGCATCTGATGGGTAAAGACCCGTCCGTCCTCCACGGTGTTGCTCTAAACTAAATAACTAACTAACTAACTAGTAAATAACGTAATGTCTACGAGCTAACATATGCTAGACTAGAGTTGGGGTGACCGACTCTTCACTATGGATTTTCCAATTCCTAACAATCTCCCCTAAGGGAGGTCACCCCATGATTTACATTTTGAATCCTAGCATTCTATCTTTGTCTTTATGCTCGAGCTCGTAGACTTCAATTCTTCAATGTCCGCAGTCTTTGTGCTTTAGCGATGATTCTTCAAAGTCCAAGTGCTTTGTACTTTTAGTGGAGGTCTTTGTCTTGATCCACGTTTGGTGATTCATTAAGCCATGTTAGAGATCATCACCACAACAAATCTCGGCTCATCCATTATAGCATCGCCATTATGTGAAGTTGTGACTTTCGGACCGACATGCTCACATTTTGGATCATGATATCTTCTCATCGAGTTCGGAAGCTTTTGTTGATTCATAATATTTCCAAAGTGTAGCGAAGCATGGATTGAAAATATCGAGTCGGTTGATGAAGATATGCACTTATCATGATTTCTTTGGATTGTGTAAGCGATGTGTGAGCATGCGGCTATGGATTGACTCCTCAATTCTAATCACCGCAACCGTCAAATGTACCGCAAACAACGATTAGCAATAAAACACAAGAAAGTGTCTTTGATCACTTTCGTTGAATTGAGATACACGCCCACGGTTCCCGTTGATCAAGACAAGTATCTTCGTGATCGGTATAATTCAAGAATCTCCTTGACAAGGTTTCGCATTGTTCTAGTTGTTCTCAAACCGGAACGTCTCAAAGAAGACAACACGGAGTGAGTGAACCAACAAATTGAGATTTCTTGATTGATTAAAATGATTTGAAAACAATCGCGTATTTCTTGAAGAAAGAGTTTTGCAATACGACGAAGGTTTTATAAGAAAACAAATTTCAATCATAAATACCCTTTTAATTTTGAAAACTTAATACACAAATCGATGTGCAATAGAAAAGAGTTTGAGCACACCAACCGGTTTTTCAAAGGTATATGTCAATCCATTTCTGGACCAAGGTTGATTCAAGAATGAATCGCCCATCGTTTCTATCCGGTTGTCACAAGCTTGATCTTTAGAAAAGATCTCACATGTCACCCACCAAGAGCTTGTTTGATGTTGGCTCTAGAAGGATTTCCATCTTCATCGTGAATACTTTTACATATCACTCGGATGTTCTGGCAATACCACAAGGATAATGCGTAGGACTCTCAATATATACTTACTTTCCACATTGTGTGAAACAGCAAGTCTTCATTAATTTTGTGTCCTAATGAGATATTGTGGATGATCTCTTGGCTCTAGACTCAATAGTGCATATTTGGTTCCTATGTCGGAGACTAGGGAGAGGGTCTCCTTCTTCAATATCAACAATCTCTAAGAGAAAGTCGATAGATTATGTCGGTTCCCCGTGAGAATGAAACAAGCCCTTTTAAGAGGAACTTGAGTAGCTTGGGAAGTTAGTGTAGTGCGTCCTTCGGGTCCATGACGTCTTGTCTTCAATACCTGGCGTTACCTTAGTAACCACTAGTAGCATATGTATTGAACCCGGTTTACGCCCTAAGGTTGAATTATTGGAGGGCTATTTATTTTCACCCTTTTCACATTCAATTCTTTTCATTCTTCAACCCTTGATTGCTTATCGAGACTTCATTACTAGAACCTTGTTGGGTTTATTCCAGTTCTAGCTCTATCTCGATCGACACTCTTCCCAAGTTCTCATTTTCTCCTTTTTCAATATACCTAAGGACTCTACACTATCTAGTGGATTGTCCTCGGTAGATCCCTCCGTTACGGCGGATCGTGGGAACTAATACCTAACCTAACCATCCTTATAACTCCATGCATAAAGTAAAATGGTTGGTCTTTTGGTACAGTTCATTCCTTCTCGAAACCAATTGAAAAAATCATTTGGAAAATCAATCAAGGTACTTGTGATATAAAATCAAAGCATTTTGTACCTTAATTGTTTTGATCATTTAGAAATGATCCCCCTCAACATGTGCATATGATTTGAAATTGTTTAGCACATGGAGGCAAGAGTTCTTTGAAATAATTTTTTTGAAATAATTTCTTGATCACAATTTCCTTAGAAAAATCCTTTTGATTTTCTTTGGTAACTTCTCCCCCTCAATATGTGCGTAGGATATTTGAAATCATTTTATCACATAGAGGAAAGAGTTCATTTGAAGTACATCCACGATCACAAAATCCATTAAGAAACCATTTAAAACTCAATCAAGGTACTTTATGTTAAAACATAAAAGCATTTGCACCTCGATAGTTTATTTTCTTTTGAAATGCCCCCCCTCAATATGTGCATCGAGATTCGGAAGCGTTTAGCACATATGAGAGAGCAGCCTGCACAATTGAATCAAAACGATCACCTTTTATCAAATTTCATTATTAAATCACAAATTCTCCCCCAATCAAAAATATCAAACCCTTTGAGATTTTGGATCTCAGGTGATTTAATTAGGTTTAGAAAACATGAGAGAAAATGTGACCTTGTTTAAATACTCATATTGTTTTTGGATAAATCCTCCTCCTCAATCATGTTCATCATATATTGAAATCGTTTGGCACATGGAGGCAGGAGTGCCTTTGAAGGACTAAAACCAATTCCATTAAAATAGATTTGAGATTTAAATCACGATCACTCCGCGATCAAAATTTTAAACCATTTGAGATTTGTGATCCCAAAAGATTTAAATCATTTAGAAAATTTTGAGGAAAGACGTGGCAAGATTTGATTTTGAAAAATGATAGATAAGGACCATTTTAAGACATTAAAGATTGTTAGTGTCAGGTATGATTGTTTTAAGAGATCTTTAAGTAAAATAAAACAATTTCACAATCAAACAAGAACAGAAAAAATTTCATTTTGAAAGACCTTGATTTTTAAAGAAAATCATAGCATGACATAACATTAAATCTTTAGATCACCACATTATAACGTACAAACGGACTTTTTGATGAAATATCGTTTGAAAATATTTAATTTGAAATCATCAAGATTTGACAAAATAAAGTCCGTTGATTTCAAAACTTTGAATCCGATTTATTTTCAAAACAATATTTTCCATTTTCAAAACAATATTTTCAAAGTTTTATAAAATGGTATCATCACTATTATCCCCGCACAAGGATACGTTAGGTGGTTGAGTCGCTTTTGTTGTTGTTCTTTGTAAGGCGGGAAGAAAACCGTCACGATGCGGTGAGACTTCGACGTTGCATTTGTTATGCCAACTCCATAGAGGTCCAATTAAGCTCCGTTTCTTCATTTGATGATGCAGAAACCATCTCGCAAATGCGGTGAGACCTCTTACGTTGCACTTTATCATGCCAACTTTCCATAGAAGTCAAATTAAGCTTCGTTTCTTCATTTGTCAACCCAAGATATAGTTACCCTTTCCTTTCGGCATCCAATCAGCATATTTTGTGGGATCCGGATCGGGAACATTCTTATGAACCATGATATCTGCATGCGTTAGTAAACATACAAACATATATATGGTGGTCGACAACACCCAAACAAAGAATCGACTAATAAAAGTCAATCCAACATATCAATCGGTTCATATAAGGCATGGGAATAATGTGTTTCATCAAACTATAATCATCTAATCCTAACAATCATATCCTAAATTCCTAGTCCTTCGACATAGGCAAATATCATTTTAATTAAGCACGTGGGATAATTAAGAAAGCCCGTTAGATGATATAGATTTGAAAACATTATCCCCTCAATCAATGACTTATTTTTGAAAAGTTTAAAAGCTGAAGTCATTGATTGAGTTTAAAATTTATTTGAAAACTACGAATAAGATTGATTTTCAAGCAACTCATTTACCACCATTTACGAAAACAACAAATATTTTTCTCAAGAATTTTAGACGAAAAACATTTGTGTAGAAACAATGATCTTTTGACGACATGCTTTCCTTGTTTTGTTTTAGGATAAGTGCACGAATTTTGAAAAATGGTTTAGCGCAGCACTTTCCTTTCTTGAAGAACGGGTTGCTATCTGAAATAATAGCAAGCCATTGTTTTGAAGAGCGGGTTACAGTCTGACGTAACTGCAAGCCATAGTTTTAGACATGTTTTGAAAAAGAATATTTACACCTCCTGCTCAAACTTCATCTATGGTCCCGTGCCATTATTGAATGACATTTCTAAGACCGCAGATATTATCGATACCAGAAGACATGTCTTTGAAAAACATATTTTTGGTATTTTTTTAATTTTCTGATTTTTATGGGCTTTTGTTGATTTTATATTTTTCTATTTTGTTTTAGTTGGTTTTATATTTTTGTATTTTGCTTTTTGAAAAATATTTACAACGATAGAGAAATAGTTTAAGAAGATGATGATACGAGTACCGAGATAAGGAAATCGTTCAGCACTTAGTAGAAGATAGAAGTCATCATCTCTTAAACTTTCACCACCAAAGCATTCGAGGCTCTTAAATCGTTTCAAGAACTTGAGCCTTCAAAAAGTGAATCTTTGGTAGCTTCCCCCCAAACCGACAATCCTCGAAAAAAGACATTTTCCCTCAAGCAGAAGAAGTGAAGCAAAAGGTCTCATTGAATGAAGCTCAACACCCAGAAGAAGACGAGAACACCAAGAAACAAGATAACAAGGATCATCTTTGCATTTATCAAACCTAGAATAAATGATTAAGCCCGATCACATGATCTGTTATGCGTCCACGATGTACACATTACTCTTCGAGTTTGAGCATTGTCAATTCGGGGAACAATATATCAACATCTTCATTTTACCAAGTGCATTCCGGTTATCTTCCATATAACCAATCACCCATAATGTACACAAGTACCCAACCGTAGTAGAAACAACGACATCACGATGAATCGGTTTGAATCATCGATCTTCTCTGCGGATGTCAACTCCGAATAATTGATTAAGCTTGATCATGTGAACATGTTGTGTGACCACGATGTACACATATCTACGCTTACGATGGTTGCGATCACATCGGAATCATCTTTACATTAATGTACATGAAGCAATAGCGGAAGCACTACCATAAATCATATAGGAGATGTCGATAAGCAATATCATCTCACGCTCCAAATATTCTTCTCATAATTCATCCAATCGAGCGTTGAAGTAATACAAAATACACTCATATACTTGAAATAGAGAAGAACATAATTAGCTCAAATGAATCTTGTGAGAATCAAGTGCTACAGAAACTCTCTCTAACTATCCTTATCAACCCATATGAAGACAATTTCAAGTGACCATCAAGAAGAAAACCCGATATACCAAACTTGAAATCAAGTCGAATTCCCACATTTGTATCTTAAGCTTGCACTTAATGATGGAAGAACATTGTCGAGAATTTATGCTCCAAGCAAATCTCTAAGTACTCAATACTCAACCAAAGTATGAGACATTAACACCTCTTGCGATTATCCACAACGACATTTGCGTGTGTCACTGAGTAAAACTACATAACTCCTTAAAGTGATAGTTAACCAGGTCTTCAACCATCCACCCCGACTGCTGGTAACTAGATAAAACAAGTCTTCAACTCAAATTCTTAAGCCCGAGCAAGTTATCAAATAAGAACACACCTTTGTGAAAGTCAACTTCAATCTCAAATAAGTCATAAATGATTAACTCCGAAGTAATCAACTTGTGTCAAATGCCCAACACGTGAATAAACATACAATCGGATGTACATTGATCTACTGAATGAACCGGAACAAATGATTCCTCAACATCAATGCCTTCTTCCTAAAAGTATTCATGTAGAGACTGATCTGGAAGACTCACCAATAGTATATTTGAGCGGATGAGGTAGTCATTTTCCTTAATGTTCATGTGGTTGATTTATAAAGTGCACAATAATCCGTGAAAATTTGGCAAAGGGATACCAAAGAGCGGGTCATTATTCATGAATAGTAATCCGTGAAGATTTGGCAAAGAAGTACCAAAGAGCGGATCATTATTCATGAGTGCAACAATAATGAGAGTCATTAACAATGCCTTGAGGAATAAGCGGAGATTAGGCTTCTTGAATAGTCCGAGTTGTACTTCTTAGATGATCAACATTCACTAGCGGTTGGAAATACTCGTCAAACATATCTTGAAACAATGAATTCCAAACAATAACTCTCATTTATCCTTAGTAAGTGAGACATTAGGCGTTGGAGGAGAGTCGTATGACCATTATTCAAACATCCATCAACATGTAGTATATTCACTCTTCTCCCCCTCAAAAATTGCATCTGAAGTTGCCATTTTTGATTTAACCAAGTAAATAAGAATATGATCAATGGTAAGTAGATTCCTCTTAATGACTGAATGAGCATGGGAGAAACATGAAGCTTGTTGATGAAGAATGTCGATGAGAATGGTCATACACATGAAGATTTATCTTTTTCTGAAGATAAAGCGCACTGAAGCGTACACCTTTCTTTTCTTTGAGGAGCGGGGCTGAAGTGTTATCTGCGAAGCCATAATGATGAAGAACGAGGCCTTAAGCGATGTGAGCGGATGTCATAGCCGAATGAAAATCAAGATTGAGTTACTTGAACCCGTGAGTTATGAGATATCAATCCATTTGTAATCCATACTTTAAGCCAGTCCATGTAGTGAAGGATCGAAGTATCTGCAACTAAGTAAGGACTACCTGCACTAATATTACAAACTTGATTGCATATATCTTGGTTAGTGACATTAGTATCCAAACCCTTTGGGGTTTCACAGTCAACCTTGATTTTGTCATCGGTAAAGAGCTTTCCGGTAGGCATCCACCTAAGTCCAACATCCTTAAACATTTTACCAGACGAAATCCACTTATGGCAAGGTCTAGTATTGGTGACATTCTTATGCACAGTTGAAGACTTATTGGTATTCCTAGACTCCAAAGATTTAGTAGTTGGGATCCATCTAGGTGGAGTTTTAAGTTTGTTTTGGATCATAACATGTTGAACCTTAGCCATGTTAGTAGCCTTAGTGGATTGTACCTTAGCATGTGAATAAGGAAAATGTTTCTTATTCAGAAAAGACTCGGAATTTCTAGTTTCATTTTCTACATGCTTAGCATTCTTCTTCATATAACTACTCTTATATGCAAGCCAACCCCTAGTCTTTTGAGTGTTCCTAGGTAATGGTTTACAACTACTAGTAGTGCCTTGAAATCTCGTGGAATGCATCACCCTAGGTCTTGAACCTAAAATTCCGTCTTTTCGAA
>CM040245.1:55119439-55184641 GCA_022545495.1 Chrysanthemum lavandulifolium
GAATAACAACAAATCAAAATATGCATATTTAGACAATTTATGAAAGTTTGTAATATTTAATGATGAGTGATGATATATAAGCCTAATAATGAGACCTAATAATAGACCTACACAATTTATTTTTGGACAAGTGTTGTATATTTTTTCTCTTTCATCATTTCCCACCAATCACATCTTTAGGTGTAATTTTAGGTGTATTTTTTAGGCATCCAAATCATTTTTCTTTAATGATAACTTTTTTGTAAAGTTTGTGTACTAATAAGGACCTTCGAGAAAGTTCACTAATATCTTAGGCTAGGAAGCACTACTGTTACAACAACACTAATTCAGTTTTTTTTTTACAATCAATTTCACAGTAAACTTAAGAGAAAATTATAAAAATAACCATTTTTACAAACATACTTCACAAAATACCCATTTTTTTTCCCAAAAACGCCAAAATACTTCACAAAATTTCTCTCTTTTTTTCGGTTTTCACGCTTAGCTCAAAACACAAAAGTTGTAGATATCCCTTTTTTTGTTTAGTGGCTTTTTGAATCATGAAAAAATATGTTCATATGAGGAAGTTATGGCCAAAATACCACAACAACTAAACTAGAAAAAGTTGTTGTGGTATTTTGGCCATAACTTTCTCATACGAACTCCTTTTTGAGTGATTCAAAAAGCCACTAAACAAGAAAAGGGATATCTACAACTTTCATGTTTTGAGCTAAGCATGAAAACCGACGGAAAATGGAGAAATTTATAAAAATTCGCAAAGTTTGCAATATTTAAAAAAAAATCACAAACTTTGCGATTTTTATCTAAAAATCGCAAATTTTGCGAACTTTCTAGCAAAAATCGTAAACTTTGCGAATTTTATGGGTATTTTAGCTTTTTGGAAAAAATTAGGTATTTTGTGAAGTAAGTTTGCGAAAATGGTTATTTTTGTCATTTTGTAATAAGATAATAGTGGTCACCACTCAAATATAAGGGTGAGCATCGGTCCAAAACTGGACCGGTCCGGACCGAGACCGAATTAGACCAAAACCATAGACCGAGAACCGAACCGAATGTGCTCGGTCCGGTCCGGTTCGGTCCTTCGGTCGGTCCGGTCCAAGAAGGCATAATGGCCGGTTTTTACGTAAGACCGGACCGGACCAGACTGAACCGGACCGAGACCGAAATAAGGAAAATGTTCGGACCAATGGTCCTTCGGTCCGGTCGGTTTTCTCGGTCTTGGTCAGTCTTGGGACCGCGATACTCAACCCTACTCAAATATACTCCACTTATATACAAATATACCCCACATAAACAGAATAACAACTCACATAACTCAAATTGAGCCACAAAACACTCCACACGATTCGATCATACAGACGACCGAGCTTCGCATTATCTTGATTGAGAACGCGTTGGGTTGGGAGACCGTAATAGGGGTGACCACGGGCTATGAGTCACCTCCAATGTTAACACTAAAAAATTGCACTAAAATAGTGTAGAATGAGTATCTTTATAGCATATTCTTGCATCAAATAAGAGTTTTTCCAATGTATAATACTAAATTTTAGCACTAAACATTTTTCAGTAGTTTAAAATACAAGTCGACACAATAAATAAATAAAAAAGTTAAAATAACATATATATCGATATTGGGATCATAGTAAACGTATTGATCGGAGACTTCCAACAATATAGTTTATATAGGTTATTTTTTGTTTTTTTTAGTTAAGTATCAATGTTTAAAAAATATGTTGAGTTTAAATATGATGAATAGTATTAGTGACAAATAACATATATATCGATAAGGCGATCGCTGAAATCCAAACTGCCCTAGCCGCTTTGATGAAACAACAGGAGCAATCATCGAAGCAACAGGAAGAAATCTTGAAGGCTATCCGTGACAAAGGAGTTCAATCGTCAGGAAGTTCCTTCGGGTCCTTCTCCGGCTCCGATGGTGACTCACGAACATCCAAACCATTCCGTATCGGTAAGATCGATTTCCCTAAATTTTCGGGGAACGATGTTGAAGGATGGGTCTATCGCTGCGAACATTTTTTTTCAATGGATGACACTCCCGATGACTCGAAATTACGTTGCGCTGCGGTTCACTTGGAAGGCGATGCCCTCCAATGGCACCGTGCCTATATGAAGACCCGTAATGCCACGGTTGCCGAGGTCCCATGGGCGGACTATGTTCGTTCGATCTCTGCCCGTTTTTCTGATGCACTGTTTGAAGACCCATTGGAAGAGATGGCGTCGTTAACCCGCACTGCTCGTTCGAGGCGAATCGACGCTTTGACTCCTGTTGAATAAGGTTAACCTAAGCGAAACACAAGCCTTGAGCCTCTACATTAAGGCTCTCAAACCGGACATCCGTGGACCGGTTAAAATGTTTAAACCGAAACGTTGCATGAGGCGTATGGGTTAGCAAGAATTCAAACCATCAACAACACAAGCTTGATGAAGCGACTCAACGAGGGGGAGGGTGGGCCGCAAACCGAAGATGTCAAAATAACACCTCCGGTTAATGCTTCAAAACTTCCATTGCTCCCAACCCCAACAAACGAGTCACCAAGTAAACCGGGAACGCTTAGCTCGAGGCGTTTGACGAGCAATGAACTTGAGTTAAAAAGGGCAAAAGGGGAGTGTTTCTGGTGTACCGAAAGGTTTGTTCCGGGCCACAAGTGTAAGAACAAACAAATCTACATGCTCAAGGTGATAGATGATGAAGATCCGGCAACCAACGAGTCTATTGACGGTGATGAAGACAAGGTCACTTGAATCCCTTTTTGAGGGCAAAAAGTGGGTTAAGGAGGGAGTATTGATACGTTAATTATTTTATATTTTAGTATTTTATATTTATGTTTCTAGTTTACGGGAATTTCGGTTATTTTCTATTATGCAAGGGGTATGGTTGTAACTTGCATATCTATTTATGTTTAAACGTATCAATGAATAATCGGATCAGATTTGGTGAATTATCCCTCTCCTTAGCTTCTTCTTCTCTAAATCTGTTCTAACCTATCAAGAACCCTATCATACGATTAATAAGTAGATAGTGTAAATTTGAAACAAAACATTTTTATCATAGATTTAACACAACTATAAATCATTAAATAAATTATCTTAATACATATCCAAAATTTAACATAATAAAAACTATTACATAAATCGTCTTAAAATAAAACATAAGCTTAACGCAATGAAACAACAATTAAGTAACTTAACCAATACCAAATAATTTAAAACCTAGCTTTGCATAAGTTGTGCCGCGATTAGTAAGAGGTGGCTATAATGTCTGAATCTGAATGAAAAAGTGTTGTTTGTTTTTTTTATAATTGTCTGAATGGTTTTAATTTTCTCTTTTTTAAGTATATATTAAACTATTACAAATACGATTAATAAGTAGATAGTGTAAACTTGAAACAAAACATTTTTATCATAGATTTAAGGGCAAATGACAAAAAAATGCATCGAACTTGACACTTTATGTGATTGTGTGTAGCCAACTATTTTTTTCTTATTGTGTGTCTTGAACTTTCAAATTTCGATCATTGTGTGTTTTTTTGACTATTTTACCTTAATTTTTCAAATTTCGAAGGGTAAAATGGTCATTTACATGGCGAATAGTCACAAAATACACATAATGATCGAAATTTGAAAGTTCAATACATATAATAAGAAAAAATAGTTAACTACAATCACATAAAGTGTCAAGTTCGACATTTTTTGTCATTCTAGATTTAACACAATTATAAATCATTAAATAAATTATCTTAATACATATCCAAAATTTAACATAATAAAAACTATTACATAAATCGTCTTAAAATAAAACATAAACAACGCAATGAAACAACAATTAAGTAACTTAACCAATACCAAATAATTTAAAACCTAGCTTTGCATAAGTTGTGCGATTTGATCTCGTAAGTTAATCATGTATTGTTGATCCGTCACTCCCAATTGGTTGAACAACTTCAACATCACCGTCATTATCATCATGTACATTTTCATTATCATGTACATCACTTTGATCGTATTGAGAGAACAAATCATCATTTAGACCCTCTTTTCGAATAAAATTATGAATAGAAAAACATGAAATAGTAATATCTCTTTGTGTTACCAAAGGAATTTTGGGCATACTCTTCAAGATTGGAAAACGCGCTTTTAAGACTCCAAATGCCCGCTCAATTACGTTCCGAAGTTTTGCATTAGCGTGATTGAATTTTTCTTTACTACTCATTGCACGTTTCCGACGAAAGTCTCCTAACCAATATCGGACATTGCGGTATGGAGCCATAAACCCACGCGTGTGCTTATAGGCAGCATCACATAGATAATATTTATCTGTAAAAAAACAAACATATTAATTTTTGGATATTTTGATATCTAAGTTTTCATATATATTACAATTCCAAACTTAAATACCTGCAGGGGGAATCGGAAACTCAAAAATTAGATCTACTAAAGCTTCATTTAGTATTCTCGCATTGTGTGCCGTACCTTCCCATCCAACGACAATGTAGGTAAAGATCATGTTGAAATCACAAATTGCCAAAATATTTTGATAAAAATCACCTCTTCCTCTTGCTCTATATACATTCTGTTTATGAGATGGAACAACAGCATGTATGAGGGTTCCATCAAGTGCACCAACGGCTCCCTAATTTAGAACAACAAATTGTTAAAATACAATCAAACCAAGAGACACACTAGTTATAAATTTGACAGTTACCTTAAACATTCGACGCTCCATTCTATTGTTTCCTAGAATGTTTGGATTTGGATTAAATGTTGTCGGTCTTATAACTTCTTCGAAAAATACCAACATTTTAGCTAATACTTCATGAAAGCACTTATGAATCGTTTCCTTCGAGTATTGAAACCTACGCTTCATAACAGAAAATCGTTCGTTGTGACCAATTACGATAAGGAAGATAAACATCTTCTCCTCAACCGATATACGTTTGCTATCTTTTAACCAAATTTTTCTTTAAAATGGTTACATAGTCGAACAAGCGAGTCACGATACATCCGTATCAACTCCGTACAATCGTAAATTATTTCCTTGCAAAGCTCCCGAGCATATTGATGCCGGACGGTGTAGAAGTATTATCCCGCTACGCTTCCTTACACTTCGCCAAAAATACTTAAAATAAAAGTAAACAATATAGATGAACGCAAGTTTTTGGGCAACATCCATTTAACCTATACAAACAATACATACCAAATGAACACCAAATAATTTAACATCAAAACCAAATAATAATAAATCAAACAGTTTAACATCGTAAAGTACCAAATAAAACTAACACCAAATAGTTCAAAATAGTACCAAATACGATAAACTCCTAATAGTTCAACATAACAAAGTACCAAATACGACAAAATCCTAATAGTTCAAGATAAAAAAACACCAAATACGACAAACTCCTAATAGTTAAACATAACAAAGTACCAAATACGACAAAATCCTAATAGTTCAAGATAAAACACACCAAATACGACAAACTTCTAATAGTTCAACAATACTACTTCAAAATACCAATTTGACATGCCATCATATGAATCCATTTCTTTAAGACATTTGGTTCTAACGGTAATAGCATCCATGCCTCCCTGTGGCTCTTTGACTGACAAAATACCCCAAGTGCCGCCAAATAAATTGGATCTTCAGATTCCAACCTCAACTTCTTCAACTTCTCATGACACTCCTCCATAGTAGGACCTTGGTTTTCTTGAACAGCAATTTTAGCAATTGCATTCTTCATATTTTCTTCCAACTCACACAACTCCGAATCCTTTTTACTCCTTTTCTTTTTCCTACCTCGTGCAACATTTGGTTCTTTAGAAGAACCACCTTCAAAACCAGAGTCATAACCCGCATCAAAGTTTCTATGCTCGCTAGCTGCAAAAGAACCACCATCTTCATTCAAACTATTCACGTCATCCTTAACTCCAACAACTTTGACACCAGAATTTTGAGAAGAAGACCTTCTTTCAACAACGGGTTGATGAACAGAACCATCCTCAACTTCAACTAATTTGACACTAAAATTTTGAGAAAAGGGTCTTCGTTCAACAACGGGTCGACGAATAGAACCGGATGCGGCACACTTTCCAAATAGGTAATCACATAAATCATAATGTTGCAATGGGCTCTTTTTCAAACTACTCGCTTTCGGAAATTTCTAAACAAAATTCACAAAGAAAGTATAAATTATTAACGTTGTCATTATTATATTATATGTATGTAAAAATTACGTTCAAAGTATTCGTGAACCCACCTTGTTTAAAGCTCTCCACTCTTCATCTGTTAGGTTGAATGTATTTGTGTCTTCATTGAAAATATTTCCTGTTTTTTCTCTTAAATAAGCATGAACCTGATGTTTTGATTTGTAGTAATCAAACTTATTTTTTAATTGGTTTTTGGTGGTCGTTAGGCCAAATGTTTCCTTCATTTTTTTCCGACTATCGCCCACGACTCAATATGTAGGCTATTACCCTTAGCATCTACCTATTCACTTCCTCGATACATGAGTCCAAAAAAAACTTATATTGATCGGGAGTAAAATTTAGTGTAATTGTTTCACCCATTCCTATAAAAAAAAACAATCAAACATATAAATACACGTCTACAAAATACATAAGGCAAACCATATATATCATTATTCTTAGTGGCTATGCAAAAGTTGAAACTCTTTATTTGTTGTCGTAATACTTTTGTCACATTTAACACATTACATCTACCAATTAAGAAATGGTTAAAAGAGATTAAACAAAAGAATAAGGAAAATGAGAGGCTACAAAAAGCAGAAGTTCATGCAGCAATCAAACAAACACTTTAACAGAATGAGGAGATAAGCAGTTGAGAAAAATGCTATTTGGGCTAAAATGACTGACAGCGGCAGGACAGAACTTGGGACAGATAAGGCTACTTGCAGGCCTATTTAAGCTAACAAAATAAGCTCTAAATACTAATTCAAAGTAAATCAGCTAATCTATAAACTAACAACCACAAGTTGCAACAAAATTAAGACAATAATAATAGCAGAATAAGCAGATA
Organism: Chrysanthemum lavandulifolium; assembly: GCA_022545495.1. Lineage (NCBI taxonomy): Eukaryota > Viridiplantae > Streptophyta > Magnoliopsida > Asterales > Asteraceae > Chrysanthemum > Chrysanthemum lavandulifolium. The sequence continues at coordinate 55,126,494 of CM040245.1, forward strand.
AGCATTTATAAAAAGGGCTATCAGGAGCAGAACAAGTGACAGCAGACAGTACCTAAGGCAGATCTAGGAAACTTTTGACTTAAAATTAAGAAATCTAACACTTCTAGCTACCAATCCACTTGAAGATAGATCATCTAGGACCAATTGAGAACAATAAACAACAATTAAAACTTGCCTATCGAAGAAAACAATTTCTGTTGCTAATTTCATTCTAGAAATGATACAAATCTGATCACTAACTGCTAAATTTTCTACCCTGCAGGTTATTCTAAATAATATCATGTTATGAAGCTTAGAATCTAGATTTTGGAGTGTTCTGAAATCAACCACATCCAATGACCCTTGAAAGAACAGTGCTAGAATAATGAAAAACAAAGCAAACTTCACTTTTCATAAAACTTTTTTATGACCCTTTATTTTTTATGATCTTAACTACAATACCCTTCAAGCAACTACCACCTAACACCAAAGTAAGAGATTAAATAGCAATACTTTTTATTAAATCAACTGCATACCAAGTTTTAACCTTGGTTTTTGTGGTTTTTTTTAATTAATAAAAGTGGTGTAAAAAAGTTTTAACCTTGCAGTAGTTTGTAACTGCAACAAACAATATATAGCTAACTGAGATCAAGCATCAAGTTATGTCTGCTAGGTTTGTCAAAAGGTTTTACCTGCATGTTTTTTCTGATAGTTGAATCCTCAAGAAGTCCACCAGCAGATAATTTTCTTAACCTTTTCTCTGACCTTTTAACAAGATCGGTAACTTCATACGTAAGAGCCTCGATCATGTGCTGATCTTATTTAGAAGATCAGTTACGGTCAATGGGCAGAATATAGGACGGTCCTGGTCTGCTTACCTGTCACCAAGAGTGTGGCCAAAAATGTCAGAAAAAGTGTGGCCAACCAGCTCAAATATTGTAAGTAACATACTCAAGATAGTGTACATAATAAACTAAAACAAACACCCCGATAGTAAAGCAAACTTCATATTTTATAAGGGCATATTTTTAGATTTTATATAAATTAGTAGATTATAGTTGGTAAAAATGTAGTGACTACTCGCTAAACCACCTTCAAGCACCAAATACTGATGAAATACTTCAAATTAAAAAAAAATGTCACACATGCAAGTTTTGTAGTGTTACCAGATGTGGAGAATCAGGTGATACCCAAATCAAGGTTTAGTCCAGTGTAATGAGGTATAATACTATAATGTATGTGGTCGAAATATGGAAGAACATGCAAAAATTCAGCAAAAAATTACAATTTCTATTTTATGTAATACCTATGTTTTTTATTTCAAATTGTACCATGTTTTCCCTCAGAATTTGATCCACATCGTCCTGTCTTGATTACACCAAAAGGTCTATACTGTTTTTTCATTTCTTGAAAGGTCTTGATCACATAAGAGGGATGAAGAGGTTGCGGAGTTAAGAGACGCCTTGGTCGCAAAAGATTCTGTTTTGAAAGAATTGGGGTATAAAATGGCTCTTTTGGAACAAGAGAATAAGGATCTGTTGTCGTCTCTTAAAGAATTTCAGGAATCTCAAATTAGTAAGTGTGGAGATATGGGCTCGTTGAAGAAGCTTCAAACGAAATTTCATGCTTTGGAACAAGTGCATAAGAAGTGTGGTCAGAATTTGAAAGAAAAAGAAGCCGAGTGGAAATCTGAGTTAGAGAATATGAGAAGCGAGATAAATGAGTTGGAAAAGATGAGAAACGAGATAAATGAGTATGCGTCGAAACTTGAAGGTCAGAGTGAACAAGTTAAGCACCTACAAAATGAGGTGGAATCTTGCCATTGCTTGTCTGAAGTTCACAATGAAGAAATATCTTCATTAGTACTCGTGTTGGAATCTGAATTTTCGGTAGCTTTATCCAATATGGAGTCACGGAACAAAGAAAACGAAGTGATGATCCTTCATCTATCAGAGGAATTGAAGAAGAAGAACAATGTGCTTTCTGAAGTAAAAGCGAATCTCGGTAAAATGTATGAGGAAGTGGCATCATTGATGAAAAGAGTCGAGTCATTTGATGATATGGAAGAAAAACCACATACCCATAATAACAAGCTTGCTAAATTGTCCAAAAATCAAATCTTGCTGGAAGAAAAATATCCGGTATTGGAATGTTTAGATGATTTATCACAGAAATTTGTTGAGTTAGAAAAAGGGAAATTGTTTGCGGAAAGCCAGAATATGCAACTTACAACAAACCTGGAAGCATGTAAGATTGAGAATCAAATCCTTATATCTAAAGAAAACGAGCAAAACGATAAGGTTGATGATTTACAGCAACAACTTGGGTTGCTAGAAGCGTTGGTTACCGAAAGAGCAAAGACGATAGAAGCACAAAATCAGGATAAATAAAAGTATCTCAAGATTATCGAAGATAAAGAAAGTAGCATAAACAATCTGCTTGTTGTTTATGAGCAAGATAAAACGAGCCTTTTACAGGTTATAGAAGATAAAAACCAGAAAATAGAACAACTTATGAAAGAGGCGACTAATGCTCTAATGTTGTCTGAAGAAAAATAGACTGAGATTGATGTTATAAATGCGGCTTTACACAAACTCGAAAAAGAAGTTTCTGACTTATGTGAGAAGGTTAAGGTCAAGGACGAATCCTTGTTGCAGTCCTCACAAAATGTGTAAGAACTAGAAGCCTTGCTCCAAACCAACAAAATAGAAACCGAACATTTGAAGGAACAGTTTGAAGATGAGAAAACTTGTTTGAAGAAATTAATGAAAAAGCTTGAGGTTCAAAACCGAGCTTTACATGACGACATTGGGAAGCTAGAAGCTTTGCTGCAAAATGACACATTAGACACTGAACATTTGAAGAAACAGTTTGAAGATGAGAAAACGTGTTTGGAGAATCAAGTGAAGATTCTTGAGTTTCAAAAACGAGGTTTACATGAAGACGTAAAGAAGCTAGAAGCGATGCTGCAAACCAGCAAATCTAACACCGAACATTTGAAGGAACAGTTTGAAAATGAGAAAAAGTGTTTGGAGAATCAAGTGAAGAGTCTTGAGTTTCAAAACCGAGCTTTACATGGAGACGTTGAGATGCTAGAAGCGATGCTGCAAACCAGCAAATCTAACACTGAACATTTGAAGGAAGAATTTGAAAATGAGCAAGTATGTTTGAAGAACCAACTGAAGAATCTTGAGGTTCAAAATCGAGCTTTAAACGAGGATATTAAGAAGCTAGAAGCTATGCTGCAAATCAACAAATTAGACATAGAAAATTTGAAGGAGCGGTTTATAGACGAGAAAGCGTGTTTGGAGAATTTAGTGAAGGGTCTCGAGGTTCAATGCCGAGGTTTGAATGAGGATGTTGAGAACCTAAAAGCCTTGCTGCAAATCGAAATTCTAAGAAAGTTGTAATAATCGCCATAATATGAAATTAATTATCATAATATGAAAAATATTGAGAAGTGGCAAGAGCCACCGCCTGCAAAGCGGCCTAAACCACTACCGGTTCTTCATTCTGAGCCCAAAAGAAAAGAGGCGGGTGTCGCCTTCGGAAAATGAAGGAGAGGTATGCTATTACGGATAAGCGGAAATTTGTGAGCTACTAGACCTCAACTTGCTAAAAGGTTTTGCAGAGAGAATATTACCACTAATGGGAAGAAAGGGTCAGAGAGAATATTACCACTTAGAGCATATTACTAATATCCAAATTCCATAGTTGTGACAATCAACTGTTAAGCTGACCAAATGTAAAACATACAAGAATCTACCCATATATGATCCACAAATTCAGCAAGAAAAGACCATTTTTCAGCCATAAACATACAAGAATCTACCCATATATGATCCATACATAAATGCAAAACACAAACACACATCATAAACCTCATAGTTGACCAAAACAGAGAAACCCATATCAGTTTACAACCAACCCCGCAATAAAATTACTTAAAACCAACAAAAAAAATAAGAAGAATAATGTAAACATGTAAAAAGAAAAGGAAAAAAAATACCTTAGAGGTGGTGAAAATGGCGGCTATAGGTGGAGAGGCGGCGGGTGTAGGTGGAGAAGAAGGCGGCGAGAGGTGGTCGGTCGAGCTGGAGGTGGCCGTTGTAACACCCCCAATTTCGTGATACGCAGCGGAATTCAAACTGGGTGTTACTTCATGGCACAACAATCATAACAATAGAAAACGAACTCTAATGGGAGTCGTTTTAAAATATTTATCATTCGATGTATATAAATATCAAAGTTTACAAAAATGATGTCCCAGTAGTTTCACGGTTTACAAAAGACATTAAATGGGTTTTTGAATGAAAATAAAATTTATAGCCTTCTTGAGTATCCGTGCTCCTCCGTGCCAGCCTCGTACAATATGGACCTGAAATACATGCTTAAAACTGTCAACACAAAGGTTGAGTGAAATTCATAGAGTTTAGGAAATCAGTTGAACACAATATTCGTAATGTTAGGTAGTTAGTCTCACATTCATAATTTAGAAAACGAAATAGATATTATTGCACTAAGCTCATGACACCTAAACGTTAACAACTTATCAATCGCAATTGATATAATAGTAACAGTTGCCCTAATAGGTAATTTTCCAATTAACCTATGGATCTTCAAATATAGTGCGTTTGTTTACCGGACTTGGTCAAACAAACGGGATTTGTCAATCCCAATAGCTATCCACATTATTCGCATTCACCCGCAAGTGATTAATGTTTCATGATAATAGGGGCTTAAGATTGGCAATAGTGGTACTTAGTGCAAATAATACATTCAAGTATAATTTCAAAGCAATGTGTTCGATTAAAAATAAAGCATGTATTTCCCCCAAGGGTTTATAAAACATTTAAGTAATAACAAGTGGGGCTATGAACTCACAGTAGTGATCAGCAGCGGAGTGTAACGATATAATGTTTATCAACGTAGAGTATGACAAGATCACGATCTTTAACGATCACCTAAGAAACCATAGTATTCGTGTTTTAGTATATTGTACGATATAAGTGTACAAGTATATGTAGTTTGTTGGCTTATGATGTTGTACATAAATCCTTAAGTTAAAGTATTCCTTAAATATTGTTTGGCTATCAAAATCAAGAGGTCGTGAATTAGTTTAACATGTCATATGGTCATTTACCTAGTTTGTCCAAGTCTAGTGAACAAGTTTTAAAAATAAGTTTCGGTCATTAGACTCATACTAGCCGTGCGGCTAAGTTATGGTTAAGCAATAATAATCAAGACCATATTAAGGATGTGTCTAAGATAGACAACCTCAACACAACAATCTTGACTCAATCTTGGCTTTATATTAGCCTCAAATGATCAATATATCACTTAAAGTTCTCACTAAGGTTGTTTCCTAGTCAACAACAAGTCAGCTTAGTTTTTGCCGTTTTTAGGTTTTGTCGTTCATTTTCTGCTTATGTGCACCCGAGTTTTTGTAGAAAAAGTCATTCTGAGCAACTTTCGTGTTTTACACTTTTGCTGATTCGGACTAGAAAAGGGTCAAAATCGTGATTTAAAATCGTATCAGCAAGCTTTTGTTCCAACACTATATTTTCATCTAGTAAAACTTAACTAGGTATAACTTTTTAACCATAAGTCCTTTTTAAGTGATTCAAAAGCTCAAGTTCATATTTTTATATTCTCTAACAGCTTCTTAAGCTTAATTAAGTCTAAGGTCCAAAGTTTATTTATATCAATAGTCTAACTACAAGTATTTACTTATATTTCATTGCGTAAAGTTTGGTCAGCATTCATCCCCGCCAAAACGACCATAAGTTGAGTTCTACAACTTGTTTTGACACGTGGCTTTCGCCAAACTTCAAGTTTAGGTCTTGGCTACATTTCTTAAAACTGAGTCAACTTCCAAAAATGGTTATAACCATTGGTTTTTCCCAAATGAAATCTGGTGTGCAGATTTTGACATGTTTTGCCATTTTGGCTCTCATTTACTCATCGGGAAGAGTTATGAGGTGCGCCACCCGGCGAAACGACCGTAAGACATAGTTCTAAAAGATTATCTTACTGAATTAACCTCAAGGTTTACTGAGATGATCAGTTTAATCAAACTTTGTGACTGTTTCGGAATTCATGTTCATAGAACTTACCTAGGACTTGTTTTAGCTTGTTTTTATGGTCACAACCTTATGTACAACATCAATTAAGTCATATTAAATATACTACTTATATAAAATTACATAAAACAATTATAGAGATTATTACAATCATATTGAATGAATATAAAAATAAACAATAGCTTACATGATGATGATGATGATAACTACATGAATAAAAACTAACAATCAACTTAACCCTTCTAATCTTTAACCCTTTCTTCCATCTTCAACCCAAGTCTTGTAAACCATTTTTAACCTTGTTCTAAACTTTCTAACTCAGCCCAAAAACTCAAGATTATGATAAGTTTTGATGATAAAATGATGCTAGTTTGTTGTAATGGTCAAAAGGATGAATCTAGAGGTGTATAAATCTTGAAATCTCATGATTTTGGTGGTGTTTTGATATAGTTGATGGTGATGGATGAATTTTTGCAATGGAGAGGGAGTTGTGTCTTGTGTTGGAGAGTGAATGAGAGAGTAGAATGCATGTGTGAAGGTGAATGGGATGGTGAGGTGTTGAGACATGCAAAAGAGAACACACAAGTGTCCTATGTTTGATTAGGCTTGTGACACCACAACATATAACCACATGGACATGGCATATGGATAAGATGAGGTAAGTTTGTAACTTATCTTGTATAACATTCAGTGTAAAGGGTATAGTTTGGTCCCGGTAATTACTAATGTTAAGCCCTTAAATCTCAAAACTTAAAACTAGGTAACGTAAAAATGTTATACTTATAAAAATGTTAAAACTTATCAATATACTCTAACTAGGTATATTAAATGTGTGATAAGTCTCGGAGGATGCGTCTATGTTGTTAAAACCTAATAACGTAGGTTTGAGTACGCTTCTTACGTAAAAAGTGACATATCTATTTAAAAATGATAAAATAGTAATAGTTCAAATAAATTATGATTATTGGTGAAAATAAAATATTTTGAACATATAGACTTATCGTAGTCTTCTGTTGGTTACAAGAAAAATTACCAGTTACTACCGGTTATCGTATTTGCTTTTACGTTACGGTAAAAGTCAAATAGTCAAAAGTCAAAGTCAAAAGTCAACTTTAAAAGTCAAAGGGTAAAATAGTCATTTTACCTTATGAAAAATTACGGTTGTTACGCCTCTACCCTTAAGGGAATTCCATCTCGAATTCAAAGTGTGTTATCCGATGTTGAAGTTTTCTAGGAAAATGTGGGTGTATCGTAAATTTTTAATCTTTGCATTCTCAAGTTTCTGGTCATAGAATGTGTTATGTACTATTCTAAGTTTTTGGTGGTGGCTTAAGTTGATAATCTAAAGGGTGTTGTTAAAATCTTATAGAGTCCAATATACCTCAAGTTTGGCTTTTCCTTATTCTCAAAACAAATCATATCTTATTGTATTTGAGGCTTTCAACAAAACCTTAATTTCTAACATGTAGTTTTTGGTAAATATTAACGCCTTACATCTATGAAATTTTTGTTTTAGGCGATAGTGTGCGGCATGCAACCTAATTTGTATTTGTATGGTTTTATTAGTTGTTTCTTGTGTAATCTCTGAACACCTTAGTCCAGCAAATGGTTTACTGACACTTTCGTCTATATAGTGCCTTAAATGGAATAGTTTTGTTGTTGTTACGGTAATTGTTGTTAATCAATGGTGTAAGATATTGTTGATGTGAAATGGTTTATAATGATGTGATAATTGTCGTTGTAGGAAGGTCTTGATAGTGGCAAGTGGTTGTCCAAACCACTTCCAAAATCGATCATGTATTAGGTAGTTTTGAGATGAAGGCTATATCGTATAGTGTTTATGTCTACTAGTGTTTGAAAGAAACGTGATAATGTAAAGTTTTACATACTGACTTATAATGAGGTTTAGATAATGAAGTTATATGTTGATTATTAGGAGAGTGTAATGTATGTTTACCATTATTCTTCGGTAGAGATGTCAAGTTTGCTTTAAAATCATAAGTGAATTTTAAAGGATTATGGCGGAATGATATCCTTGAAACCTAAACAGGCTAGTACTTCTAAGAAATGACGAGAAGATTTGATGACTATTCCAAGATAGTAGTTAGGATTATTTCATAAATGGAAACTTTCAAGAATGAAATTAGGTAGTATAAATAAGTATTAAGATCTCGCTGAGTGGTAAGACACTATCATGTCTCTAGATCTTTTTAATGAATTCTAGTGGTTTATCGAGTTTAGGTAGGAAATTAACCTGAATATAACCCTTGTATAACTATTCTCAGTGTTTGAAAATTTTAAATCGAACATAGTTAATCAGGCTATGTTCCACTATCCCTACGTTAAATATAGGTGATTAGGCTATATTTAGTCGAGGCTCGATAAATTTTTCAAATACCTAAATTAGGAATACTTGTGATATGTCCATACTTTTGAGAAATTGTCCACTAAGCAAAGGCGATATCAAACCATTCAGTTGCAACTCCCGGCCATAAAATACTTATAACCTATGTTTTCACATTCCATTGCTTAGAAGATAGTATGGGTAGATACGTATGGAAAGGAAATCTTAAGTAATTCTAAAATAGTCCATACTTGGCCAGGAGTACGAACTTTTAACAATGAAGGTTTCAAAAGATAATTTTGATGAATGTAGAGAAAGTTGCTGAACTTCAGCTTTTGTAGAAGAAGAATTAGTTTGTCTTTTAGAAATCTCATTTCTTGTATTTCCATTAGGGAAATTGATAGATTGTGACGGGTTTCATGTAAAACAATATCATATAAAGTTTATAAGATAATTTCTAGAGACTTTGTATAACTTACAATGTCTATGAAGTAAATTAGACCATTGTGTAACTCACAATGTCTGAGAAGTATTGAGACCATTGTGCAACTCACAATGTCTGAGAAATAGTTGAGACCATTGTGTAACTCACAATGTCTAGGAAATAATAGAGACCATTGTGCAACTCACAATGTCTGAGAAATAGTTAAGACAATTGTGTAACTCATAATGTCTGAGAAAGTAAATGAGACCACCGCTTCACCACAAAGGTCCGAGGATATAAGAGAGGCCACCGTAGGATTTACAAAGGTTCGAGAATGTAATAGAGACCATTGTATAAATTACAATGTCTCGGGAAGTAGGAAAGACCATTGTAATCGCTTATAATGTCTTGGAGGAAGTTTCGTAATCCTAAAATGCATGAGTAAATACATGATTTGAAAAATATGATTGTGTCGTAATGCCTTAGAATAGCATATACGCAAATATGTTTAGTACATCGCTTATGATTGAAATTATGTCGAGTGTATATATCAATATACTAGTATGTTTGTATAGCTTAAAATGCCTAAAAGTCACATAATCGTCTGGAGGATGGAAGGCACGGAGAACGGAAGGCTATAAAATATTTTTGTTTGTAAAAGTAGTTATAGTTTAAGTCTCAATTTAGACTCGTTTCTCTATAATTAAGGCTCTGATACCAATCTGTAACACCCCCAATTTCGTGATACGCAACGGAATTCAAACTGGGTGTTACTTCATGGCACAACAAATATAATAATAGAAAACGAACTCTAATGGAGTCGTTTTAAAAGATTTATCATTCGATTTATATAAATATCAAAGTTTACAAAATGATGTCCCGATGAGTTTCACGGTTTACAAAATACATTAAATGGGTTTTAGAATGATAATAAAATTTATAGCCTTCTTGAGTATCCGTGCTCCTCGCCACCTCGTACAATATGGACCTGAAATACATGCTTAAAACTGTCAACACAAAGGTTGAGTGAAATTCATAGAGTTTAGGAAATCAGTTGAACACAATATTCGTAACGTGAGGTAATTAGTCTCACATTCATAATTTATAAAACAAAACAGATATTATTGCACTAAGCTTATGACACCTAAACGTTAACAGCTTATCAATCGCAATTGATATAATAGTAACAGTTGCCCTAATAGGTAATTTGCCAATTAACCTATGGATCTTCAAATATAGTGCGTTTGTTTACCGGACTTGGTTAAACAAACGGGATTTGTCAATCCCAATAGCTATCCACATTATTCGCGTTCACCCGCAAGTGATTAATGTTTCATGATAATAGGGGCTTAAGATTGGCAATAGTGGTACTTAGTGCAAATAATACATTCAAGTATAATTTCAAAGCAATGTGTTCGATTTAAAATAAAACACGTATTTCCCCTAAGGGTTTATAAAACATTTAAGTAATAACAAGTGGGGCTATGAAGTCACAGTAGTGATCAGCATCGGAGTGTAATGATATAATGTGTATCAACGTAGAGTATGACAAGATCACGATCCTTAACGATTACCTAAGAAACCATAGTATTCATGTTTTAGTATATTGTACGATATAAGTGTACAAGTATATGTAGTTTGTTGGCTTATGATGTTGTACATAAATCCTTAAGTTAAAGTATTCCTTAAATATTGTTTGGCTATCAAAATCAAGAGGTCGTGAATTAGTTTAACATGTCATATGGTCATTTACCTAGTTTGTCCAAGTCTAGTGAACAAGTTTTAAAAATAAGTTTCGGTCATTAGACTCATACTAGCCGTGCGGCTAAGTTATGGTTAAGCAATAATAATCAAGACCATATTAAGGATGTGTCTAAGATAGACAACCTCAAGACAACAATCTTGACTCAATCTTGGCTTTATATTAGCCTCAAATGATCAATATATCACTTAAAGTTCTCACTAAGGTTGTTTCCTAGTCAACAATAGGTCAGCTTAGTTTTTGCCGTTTTTAGGTTTTGTCGTTCATTTTCTGCTTATGTGCGCCCAAGTTTTTGTAAAAAAAGTCATTCTGAGCAACTTTTGTTTTTTACACTTTTGCTGATTCGGACCAGAAAAGGGTCAAAATCGTGATTTAAAATCGTATCAACAAGCTTTTGTTCCAACACTATATTTTCATCTAGTAAAACTTAACTAGGCATAACTTTTTAACCATAAGTCCTTTTTAAGTGATTCAAAAGCTCAAGTTCATATTTTTATATTCTCTAATATCTTCTTAAGCTTAATTAAGTCTAAGGTCCAAAGTTTATTTATATCAATAGTCTAACTACAAGTATTTACTTATATTTCATTGCAGAAAGTTTGGCTGCACATTCAGTCCTGCCAAAACGACCATAAGTTGAGTTCTACAACTTTTTTTGACACGCGGCTTTCGCCAAACTTCAAGTTTAGGTCTTGGCTACATTTCATAAAACTGAGTCGACTTCCAGAAATGGCCATAACCATGGGTTTTTCCCAAATGAAATCTGGTGTACAAATTTTGACATGTTTTGTTATTTTGGCTCTCATTTACTCATCGGGAAGAGTTATGAGGTGCGCCACCCGGCGAAACGACCGTAAGACATAGTTCTAAAAGCCTATCTTACTTAATTAACCTCAAGGTTTACTGATATGAACATTTTAATCAAACTTTGTGACTGTTATAGAATTCATGTTCACAGAACTTACATAGGACTTGTTTTAGCTTGTTTTTATGGTCACAACCTTATGTACAACATTAATTAAGCCATATTACATATACTACTTATATCAAATAATTATAGAGATTATTACAATCATATTGAATGAATATGAAAATAAACAATAGCTTACATGATGATGATGATAACTACATGAATAACAACTAACAATCAACTTAACCCTTCTAATCTTTAACCCTTTCTTCCATCTTCAACCCAAGTCTTGTAAACCATTTTTAACCTTGTTCTAACCTTTCTAACTCAGCTCAAAAACTCAAGATTATGATAAGTTTTGATGATAAAATGATGCTAGTTTGTTGTAATGGTCAAAAGGATGAATCTAGAGGTGTATAAATCTTGAAATCTCATGATTTTGGTGGTGTTTTGATAGAGTTGATGGTGATGGATGAATTTTTGCAAGGGAGAGGGAGTTGTGTCTTGTGTTGGAGAGTGAATGAGAGAGTAGAATGCATGTGTGAAGGTGAATGGGATGGTGAGTTGTTGAGACATGCAAAAGAGAACACACAAGTGTCATATGTTTGATTAAGCTTGTGACACCACCACATATAACCACATGGACATGGCATATGGATAATATGAGGTAAGTTTGTAACTTATCTTGTATAACATTGAGTGTAAAGGGTATAGTTTGGTCCCGGTAATTACTAATGTTAAGCCCTTAAATATCAAAACTTAAAACTAGGCAACGTAAAAATGTAATACTTATAAAAATGTTAAAACTTATCAATATATTCTAACTAGGTATATTAAATGTGTGATAAGTCTCGGAGGGTGCGTCTATGTTGTTAAAACCTAATAACGTATGTTTGAGTACGCGTCTTACGTTAAAAAAAACATATCTACTTAAAAATGATAAAATAGTAATAGTTCATATAAATTATGATTACTGGTGAAAATAAAGTATTTTGAACATATAGACTTATCGTAGTCTTGTGTTGGTTACAAGGAAAATTACCAGTTACTACCGGTTATCGTATTTGCTTTTACGTTACGGTAAAATTCAAATAGTCAAAAGTCAAAGTTAAAAGTCAACTTTAAAAAGTCAAAGGGTAAAATAGTCATTTTACCTTATGAAAAATTACGGGTTGTTACAGCCGGTGGTGGGGTGAAGGTTTTGAAGATGAATTGGTTTTGAGAAGAAGGGTTTTGATGAAGGGTGTTAATAGGGTTAGAGGTAGTCAGATTTGTTCACCATCTCTTATCGAGTCAGAGTTATAACATCTTACCACGTCTGACTGACTATGAAAAAACAAACAACAAAAACGTCTGACCATGTCTCACTGGTAAGATGTCAGAGCGATTCAGACATTTTTTTTTCAAAAGCAAACACGCCTTTACCGTAGTTTATAGAGTAAATTACATGGATGGTCCCCGGTATGTCAAAAGTAACAACTTTCGTCCCGAAAGTTTGAAGTTGCGATGGTAGTCCCTAAGTTGGTAAACAACATACACCACCGATCCTTTGGTTTAACAGGCGTTAAGTAAGTTAGTTATAATTTACACGTTAGCCCCTTTGGTTAAAGATCGTTGCATCGCCTATCCTTAATAATAACTACTGCTTATAATTTAAAGTTTTATATGTTTTATCCGTTTTCGTCAATTTTTATACATTTTAAATCTGCTTTTTCTTACGCTTTTCCCGCTTTTTCAAACATTATGATACGTTTTTGTTCCCTTTTTTAAACTTTTCTCCCGCTTTCTTACATTCTCATACGATTTTGTCCGGTTTTACGTTTTCGTCCGCTTTCTTTCATTTTCAAACGTTTTTTTAAGTTTTCGCCGCTTTCTTACACTTTTATACGTTTTTTACGCCGATCGTTTTATCCGCTTTTTACGCTTTTGCTCGTTTCTTTCATTTTCACGTTTTTTTCCTTTTTTACGTTTCCGCTTTCTTAAAATTTCACGCTTTTGTCCTTTTTTATGTTTTCGCACGTTTTCTTTCATTTCATACGTTATTGTCCATTTTTACGTGTTCGCCGCTTTCACACTTTCATACGCGAGTCGGTTTTTACGTTTCACCGCTTTTTACATTTCCATACGTTTTGTCCCTTTTACATTATCGCCCATTTTCTTTCTTTTCATACGTTTTGTATGTTTTCACGTTTTTATTACGTTTCCATACTTTTTTATCCGTTTTATTACGTTTTTATCCATTTTTATCCGTTTTCTTACGTTTTAATCCAACTTTATACGTTTTCGTCCGTTTTTATAAGTATTCTCACATTTTTATCTGTTTTCTTCCATTTTATATGTTTTCTTACGTTTTTATCCATCTTCATACGTTTTCGTCATTAGCTGTATACGTTTTCTTACATTTTCATTTGGACGAAAATGAATAAAAACATAAGAAAACGGTCGAAAACTTAAAAAACGGAAAAACGTATGAGAATGAAAGAAAATGGGCGAAATGTAAAAATAGACAAAACGTATGACAATGTAAGAAAACGGCAAAACGCGACAAAACGTATGGAAATGTCGAATACAGGCGAAACGTAAAAACGGACAAAACGTATGAAAATGAAAGAAACGGCAAAACGTAAAACGGACAAAGACGTATGAAATGTAAAAACGGGCGAAACGTAAAAGGGAAAAAATGTATGAAAATAAAAGAAAACGTAAAACGTAAAAACATATGAGAGTAAGAAACGTGCGAACACGTAAAAATGGACAATATATGAAATGAAAGAAAACGTAAAAAGGACAAAAGCGTATGAATTTTAAGAAATCAGCGAAAACGTAAAAATGACAAAACGTAATAAAATGAAAGAAAACGAGCGAAAACGTAAAAACGGATAAAACGTATGAAAATGTAAGAAAACAATCAAAAACGTATAAAATGTAAGAGAATCCGTAAAACTTAAAAAACGTATGAAATGAAAGAAGATTTGACGAAAACGTAAAAATGTACAAAATCGTATGAGAATGTAAGGAAACCAGAAACGTAAGAAAAACTGATTTAAAATGTATAAAAATTGACGAAAACGGATAAAAACATATGAAAACTCAAAATTTCAAACAACCGTTATTATTAAGGATAGACGATGTAACGATCTTTAACCAAAGGGCTAACGTAAATTATAACTAACTTACTTAACGCTGTTAAACCAAAGGATCGGTGGTGTTATTTGTTTACCAACTTAGTGACTACCATCGCAACTTCAAACTTTCGCGACGAAATTGTTATTGACATACCATGCGACAATCCATGTAATTTACTCTAGTTTATATATACTTTGTACACCTAAATGACAAAACTTAAATTCTTGAAGGTCCACAATTTACATGAATTCTTCCGCCTAGTAGTAGTGTCCTTCCTGAATCGTGTCCATTAAGCAAAAAACAAAAACCAACTCCCACGAAATCATCAAATTAATCAAACCCCCCAATTTCATTTTCCAGGTTATTTTTCTCTTCTTCTACAAAAGTATATCATTAATCTATAGCTTTTCATCTATTTTTCGCTTAGATCCATTTTTACACTTTGTCTAATTTCACACTTAGATTATTAACCGCTTAAATCACCTAATTAGGTCAAATTTGCTTAAATTAGGTTATACTGATTTTGAATTTTTTGTTATTTTCAGGATCAAGTGTTTTGTAAGGTCATTTTTGTGATAATAAGGGTTTGTAGAAATGAGTCAGAAAGGATTAATTTATAGCTTTGTCGCGAAAGGAACCGTTGTTTTAGCCGAACACACTGCGTATTCTGGTAACGTTAGTACCGTTGCTGTTCAATGTTTACAGAAGTTGCCTTCTGGTAGTACTAAGTATACGTATGCGTGTGATGGATACACTTTCAACTTCCTGCTCGATACTGGCTTTGGTACTTTCAAACTTATTTATTTACGCTATCATATGTAATGTAATGTTTATGTTAGTTTAGCGATGGTTGGTTTTGTGATGTAGTTTTTCTTGTTGTTGCGGATGAGTCGGCCGGGAGGAGCATGCCGTTTGTGTTTTTGGAGAGAGTGAAGGATGATTTTAAGAAGCGCTATGGAGCGAGTATTGGAAGTGATCATCCACTTGCGGATGATAGTGATGATGATTTGTTTGAGGATCGGTTTAGTATTGCTTAT
Source organism: Chrysanthemum lavandulifolium (assembly GCA_022545495.1). Classification (NCBI taxonomy): domain Eukaryota; kingdom Viridiplantae; phylum Streptophyta; class Magnoliopsida; order Asterales; family Asteraceae; genus Chrysanthemum; species Chrysanthemum lavandulifolium. The sequence continues at coordinate 55,142,159 of CM040245.1, forward strand.
AACCTTGATAGGGAGTTTGGGTATGTTGATCTCGTCTTATAATTTATTAGGGAATTTTTGTAATAGTTACGTGATTATTGATTTTGGGTTTTATTAATAGGCCAAAGATAAAGGAACATATGGATTATTGTTTAAACCACCCGGACGAAATGAGTAAGCTGTCTAAACTCAAGGCGCAAATAACAGAAGTTAAAGGAATCATGATGGACAACATTGAGAAGGTAAATATTTTTATCTTTTGTTGGTCATCTTTATTTGTAACTAAACATAGTGGCGTTAATATAGTTTAAGGGAAATGACAGACGAAAACAACCCAGACACGTAATGTCTGATGCTCTTTCTAGTTATGGTCAAAATAGACTTGCGTGCTTGTCCATTCCTGAAACTATAACTATCTGTAGCACACTATAGTAGAGTATCATACAACTTCTATATAAGGTAAATCTACAAGACTTTAGAGTAAACATCTGATAGATGTTTTATACAAAATTTGGACCATTCCTGTTTTCCCCAAAGAATAAGATCCTTGGTGAAACTTTTAGGGCTTGACTAGATTGGAATAGCTACACTTTTCTATTATTACTATACTAGATCCAGGGGCCTAAGGTCTTAATTCGTGAGTGACAAGAAAAGGATAACGGAAAGCTTTCTGCAAACGGGTTAGTTAGTCACTAGATGGTAGCATCCCTGCTGAATCAGAGGAAGTGAAAACAGAACAACAAAAATAAGGGATCTTACAACTGATTCACAATGAGTTGGTTGAGGATCGGAGAAACTTTGTAGAATATGTGCTGTAACATCATATTTGTTGATGTAGAATAGGTAAACAGAAGAAAGCCCTAGAGTATTGTGCACCATGTCTAACCATACAGATGAAAGATGAATGTTAAGGACTTGAGGTCAAACCATTTCCTTGACATATTTGATTTTCTTGTATTTTGTAATGTGTGAAGAAACTAAAGCTAGTAAGACCTATAATTAGTTTTAATTATGTGAACCAAGAAAGTTATCCAAATGAACCATTATGAAAATTGTATATCTATGCTTTTCATGAGCACCGTTGAGCTTATTTACTCATGTGGCTAGCACATGACACTAGCTCATTCTTAGATGGGTTGTTGAAAAAGTTTTTCTTACTTCTTGTTATTCAAACATACATATACATAAATTTTCGTATATCTTAAAGATCAATTTCATTGGCTTGTTTCTTGGTGGATAACTTAAAAGATAGTAGACCCTTAAGTTATTAGATAAGCAAGTATCTCATGCCATTTAGTGCAGTATCACAGATCTTAATTCTGCATATGGTATATATAAAATGAAAGCTTGAAACATAAATGGTTATAAATAAATCTAGCCTTATAAGTTGAAACGTCGCTATATAGGCAGCCATTTTTAGGACGATTTGAGGTGTATAGTTTGTTTCTTTTTTCACTTTAAGCAACTCTTACAGCTTAGTTATGTCCTTGGTTTTCTCAACATGAGAACAAAAGAGTTCAAGCATTTGCAAATAAGCTATATAGATATTAAAAAATGTATAAGTTCACCATTGTAGCTGAGTTTTTGTTATGAGTTCATTGAGCCAAAGACTACTAATTGCAAAATATTGAATATAGATGGTCAGTAATGGAAATGGCAAGTTCATCTTGATAATTTTTTCTCAAAAAAGGAAACACGGGTAGAAAGATAGGCAGGCTGGATAACGGGTCAAAATTCATTGGTGTTGAACCAGATCATATTCTAGAATGAATTGAAACTGTCTGGAACACTCTGGGTAGGATTAGTTACAGACACCTCATAGGCTTAGGGCGGCTTTCATACTGGTTGACCCATTCTCTGTTTGCTATTTCGTTTACCCCTTGACCCGGTTTGAGATTAAACATACTCAGTTTGACCCATTGGTAAGCAAAAGGGTTGCAATTTCCCTTTTAGAATGCTGCATTTCTGTTAAGACACATTGATGTTTGTGTATATGAGAATAATTTAGGAACACATTCTTGGTCTGTCTACCAAGTAACTTCCTATACAGGTTATCTGTCTTGCTATCTACTAATAAAATAAACTCTCTTTGCTTGTCTTAATATAGGTTTTGGATCGTGGTGAGAAGATTGAACTACTAGTCGATAAGACAGAAAACCTTCAGTTCCAGGTACGACTCATTTTCTGTTTTTCACCTCTTTCATTTTCTGTTTTTCACCTCTAAAAGGGGTGTTTTGTAGCCGTGGTCAAGTAATAAAGTGGTTTTTGGATTTTCAATCTGGAACTGAATATTGGAAATATAGCGACTTGAATTTCAATAATCAGTTTTTGGTGTGGCTTCACTTTCAGATTGATTGATTATATAATCGTAGATAAATCAGTTTTACACCATCTGAAACAAAACTGATTATCCAGGGTAAAACTAACTTACCTAGTTGCCCTTTTAACTTAATTTGAGATATTCTTACTCCCCGTTACTCATTTTTTACAGTAAGGTCCTCTTTGGTGATTTTATCCTGTAAATTCTAAAAATAGTCCCATTTACCAAACACTTAAACATCTGATGACAACTCCTAGTAACAAGAGCATATTTGGGCACCATGTTCTGCAGCCTGTATCATTATCTTTGTGTGTGTCCTTGAGGCTTTAATGATTATGCAACTGTTAACTGCAGGCGGACAGCTTCCAAAGGCAGGGAAGGTCACTAAGAAGGAAGATGTGGTTGCAGAATCTTCAGATGAAGCTGATGGTAGGAGGAGCCATTGCAATTTTTATCATCATAGTGTGGCTAATGGCTTGTCGGGGATTCAAGTGCTGAAGACATTCTGTAATCTAGGGTTTGTCGTTCTCTTGTTTGGATTCACGAAAGAACTATTATAGATGTTTCTATTTCTTTCCTTGATTTTGGTGTATAAATCACGTATCACGCTTTCAAGTTGCTGTTCCTGTAAATGTATTGTCTGTTTGTCTGCATAATGAAAGATGAGTGACCTTAAACATGAATCCATCTCTGTTATTTTGTAATTTTTGTTTTCCTATTAAATTCAGGAATTTAGTTGAAGGGGGTAGTCTATTTATTTACATAATTTAGATTAGACTCTCATAAAGACATTTACAGAGGGGTAATACTGGGAAATAGTAATCGTATGTTGTAGCTAGACAAAAGAAAATGTCAGGGAACGCCTTCATTTCATAGTTGTCTTAAGATTGAGAGTTCTCTCATGTTGAGGAAAATACAGTCTATTGCCATGCAACAAAAACAGCGGGTACTATAACTAGTACATTTTGTAGGATCCACTCTTTTTGTTGCGGTAGTGCAATACTAGACTATGTTGTCCTTAACGTGAGAGGATATCAATATTTTTTCGCCAATGAAACGAAGAACTCTAGAATTTACTCGGAACAATGTCTGGAAGATGTCACGTATGTTGTTTCATGTCACTTTTGTGCAATTTGTTTCACGTCTTTTACTCTTTAATGGGTTGTATCCTTTCTCCTATGAGCGACTGTTCTCATACGAATGTTGTATACTCTTTAAGTTAATAATGCGTATATGCTTAGATTTATGTTCTGGTATTGGGCTGTTTTTTATTGGTTTTGGTTTCAAAAATATCTATATCATCAAACCAGCCATAAACATTGAATCACATTAGAAGCGTCAACAGAAGTTTTGGTTTAGGAAAAGTAAAAGTCAGTTAATTAGATCTTATTAATCCAGTTTCTGTCTGGTTCAATATTATAATCTGCAAATGCTATGTGGCGGCAAACATATAAACCAGACAGATAGGGTAACAAACTAACAATTAAATTGGATTTACGTCACACGTAACTTCTAAGTGCATATCGCATTATAACAGAGGCTAGATCGAGTTGGGTTGCCCGCTAACATTTTTAATGTTTTAATATTTGCAAGTACATATGACCAGAAAAATATACATTATTGCAACAACAATCTATGTTTTTATAAATATTCGAAAACGACTTGTAACTGGAAATGTAATTGTACTATTTTCACCACAACTTTGGTAAAACAGTCATCATGATTTTGAGATTTAAGTAGAATGGAATCCAGTATTATAAGCTCACTCAATTATATGGTGAGCGAAAACGACCCTACAGACAGGCTTTTCCAACCCAACCCAATTCTCAAAAAGCTAGCTGAAGAACCTTTGTACAAGAAGCCTTCCCTATATATCCTTTTCAACCTAAATGATCTGTCAATTAACAAATGACCCACCACCAAAATGAGTACCAACTCTATTAAATACTGTATCAAGATAATGCTAGATTTAAGAATTCAAAACATTCATTTATCACGCATAAAAGTTGTGAATGCAGCATTCTCATTGATCAATAAAATTAATAGAAAGTAAAGAGTGAAACACCACAAAAGGTCTCTCAGCCTACTCGTAACTACAGCAAAAAAAAAGGTTCGTTTGTTCTTCACTTTCATGCTGCCCAAATATTCTTTATCTCTGATCATCTAGAACCTGATGCATACGAAAAGATATATAAGTTCATTATTGAGTTTTAAGAGCAAAGGAATTATAATAAACAGCAAACCAGAAGGATACAACAAAGCCCAATAAGGCTTCAAGAAGCAATATGTTGGGTGGCCAACACGTAACAACACATCTAAGCACCAGTATGAACCAAAGTAACTTCCATTAAACTAAGAATCCACAATGCAGGAGGAATAAATAAGAACCTAAGCATCACTTACTGATGAAAGGATGTAATTTGGTGTGTGTTCTTCAAATATAATGCATTGACATCTATATCCTACAGTCCTCGTTCTGTTGTTCCAAGTCATGTGGATTTGTCCATTATTGTACCTTAAACGACAACAAAACGCCTTTTACCAGTCCTAATGTATAGTTTCAAAAGATTGCACTGATTTGTGACGATTCTATCTTATACTATATCCACTCAATGGATCCTTTTTAAACCTAACAAAATAATATGGGCTATGCCTATATAAAATTGGAAGGATTACGAATGGGAAGCAAACTCATTACCCACTATGGCACCTATTATTTATGTCAATTTTCAGTTTTTCACTTTAAAAGAATGTAACAAGCTAAACCCTACACGCTCCATATTAATAAAAAAGAACAAAGATATCATGCAATACCCCAGATGTTTGGCATGGCGTTTAATAAGTGAATACCTCATTATTGTGTTTTCAAATTTCAAGGAGCATATAATCAGTTTCAAGTGTCTAGCTATATGTAACTAAATTTTATAATTTGATTACTTAAGAGTCAAATAATGACTTATAGATAAATCGACAATCATTTCGGAGTAGACAGAACTTCTAATTTTCTATCAGACTACATTAATACAGAAAAAATGTCACACAGTGATACAACAACTTATTATCTGAAGGGGGTGCTTGGGATTGCAAATGCTCATGCTTAATAAACTGTGACTAACGGCAACGCATAAGGAATAAGTACGAGGCAAGATAATCCGAATCACAAAAACAACTCCGAACCGGCTAATTCAGAAATAAGTAATTTGATATAACCAAACACCACACTCAGAATTGTTTATTTGTCATATCAGAAACACGATAAGTAGTATATTATTAACCAACCCCAAACACGCCTTAAATCAAAATTATCAAACAAAAACACAAAATCACATAACTCAAAAAAAAAAAAAAAAAAAAAAAACATTAATAAGATCATTTCAACTGGGCAGAAGAAGCAGGTGGGGCCCCAAGCAAGCTAGCCTGCTGAGCCTCGATCTCAACCAACTGAGCTTCACGATCCATCTCAATAATCAAAGGAACAACCAGAATCAAGAACGTAGTCCCAGCAATCCACGCCGCCTTGCCTGTGCTTTTAGCAAGCTTCTTCAACACGAAACCTGCATCTGAAGCTGCCCTTTTGCCTTTGTATACGATTGGTGACTCTGAGATCCGTGATAGGACGCCTTCGTTGCTTGATTTCTTTGCCGCCATTCTTGTTTGTTTTTGTTGGTTTCAGGGTTTGGGTTTTATTTTAGGGTTTCTGTGTTTTGTTTTGGGATAAAATGAGTGATCGGGTCGGGTTGCCTAAAATAAAACCACACTTGTCACTTCTAGACATACTTGACAAATATAGTTAAGAGATTACTTTGGGGAAATTTGCATTTCTATTTATTTTTTACTTTATTTAATTTTGTGCTTTATTGTTAAAATTATAATTTTGTTTAAATGTCAAAACTAGGAGTATCATTTTAATACCACAAAATTACACAGTTGGTTTTTAAACTTGTTGGAAAACATCATCTGGGGTTATACCACGACCGCCATCACGGTGAGTCTATCACGATGTTTTTTGTATCAGTGAGTCCTTTGACCCGTTCTCGTCGGGTCAATCTACTACAGCAAGGCTGCAGCAAGGCTATAATCGTTTTTTTACTATAGCATTATTTTTATACCTTTATACACTGATACATTTTCCTATATAATTGTCAACCACAATTTCCATCCTCACTTTGCATCCCTAAACTTTCCCCGAAACCTTTCTTCTACAATACCTTAAACCTGTAAAAAAAAATAGTGTGGTAAGCAAGCAATACTTCGCACATTGTGGACTGTGGCCATTCCAGGGCGTCAATTTTATGGTTAACCTGATACAGTAAGTGCATTTCAAGAATTATTTTTGGTTGTCCGTTATTAGCAAAGTACATATAACAATGGTGGTTTTTTAATGACTTGTCATTTTCATGATTAGGGGTATTCTTGTCGGTTCATACGATGTCGGGAGAAACAAGCTCACCAAATGATTCTACGCCTTTCACACCAATGTTGGTATTACCACTAAAGCATCTCAAGTCATACCCATGGGTAATGGTAATCACAATCTCATTCCCGATCCGAGGTTCAAGCAAGTTGATGTCGATGCGTACGGGACACTTCATTAATCAATTGCTCTTATGGTTAAACAAAACTTGACCCTTAGCCCACATACCAACAACACTAACAATGAGATCGAATCGCATCCAATCTACACAATCATGTTGTTGTCGAGATGGAAAAGTTATGATGCAACCGCCTCAAGGAAGACAAGATGAACAGGAAGAGGTGGGAGAGTGGAGGTTATATTGCAAATCGTAATCGTGGAAGGAATGGAAATCAAGGTTGTTAAGCCAATTAAGTGCTACAACCTGGAGGTGATGGACATATAACAAGGAACTCAGACATCTCCTAAACGCCCTCAAAATGCGTAGTACTTCGAGACAAGATGTCGCCTGCAAGCTCGTGATAATGGTGCGCTTTGATGAAGAGGAGTTGTTGTTTTGTCGAGTGGCAATGCCAAGACATATGATGCGTGATGCGATGAGCACCAATTCAGAGACAGTCACAATCATCGAATGCCTTCAAGTCACCGAATGTGATGCATACAACTCGACGTCGATGATGAACCCATCGCACAAACAATTTTCATGGCTAGCATTTCTCCAATGGTCTCTCCTAAGGTCTCATCATCTAAGCAAGGTGGTCCATCCAAAGAATCAATCATCTCGCAGGTATTAAACTATATGATGATGTTGATGAGCAAAGATGCACAATAAAGTACAATCTCTTGAAACTTATGAGTCGATATCGATGATGAGGTAATAGCAATATTGTCCCATATGATCAATATGTGAAGCAAAGTGAAAGTGAGGTTGTACCAAGTAATGCATCTTCCAATCAATGATGACTATGTTTTTTATGAATACACCGTGATGCGCCTCGATGATTCTGTTATCTCATAACCGAATGCCTATAAAGAACAAGTTGCTATTTATGAACAACGTGCTAAGTTTGAGTTAACTACCCGTGAGCAGTGAAATGGATGACCAAATGCGCACTATTATTAGAAAAAGTAATTTTAGAAGAAGTATTAAACAAGAGTTAAACTCCTTACAAGAAAAGCTTAAACCGCTACAAAACAAGAACTTCAAGAAAATATGAAAATGCTTAAGCAAGAATTCAATGCTAAGGAATCAAGACTTTGAATGATTTTTCCAATCTAAAACTTTTAAAACAAGCTTGAAAATAAGTTGTACGCATGCGGAATACCATTCGATCGCTTCACTTGATCACCAAACACGTAGTTTTAAGCGATAGCATAGTATTCCCATTATTAAGGAACCCAACCCCGAGTATGGTAAGAAAGCAAGAGAAGCTCATAAAGTTATTTATGATGGTAATGAAATCCTAAGCTCGGTAGAAACCTAGTCATACTGAAAAAATCGAGGAAGATAAGAAATCGATGAAGTCACTAGGGAGAAATGGATAAGAAACTTAACAATCATGTATGTAAAGAGAAAACATAACGATCAAACCTCATGATTACACTAAGGAAAATTGGATATCCATTAATATGTTTAAGCCTCAAACTCAATTAACCCTGCAATGTATTTTTGGAAGAAAGATATGGATATGCTAAAAGTCGAAAATCTTGTTGAAAAGAATCCCTTTAGGAAATTGACTGAGCAACCGCTGTATCCTCCTAATACACCAATGCATCTAGTTCCTAGATCTATTTCCACTAATAGCAAGACCTTAATCACCTATATGTTGTTTATCGATGTTTGTTGATTTTGAGAAACGCAGTAAGAAGAGAATCACACCTCATGTGGATAACCGAGGGGAAAGGGTTTTGAGCAAACTAAAGAATGTTATTTAACCGAGGTTATGCCTTTCTTTAAACAATTAAAAGGTCAATTTGAAAGTCTTCAAAAGGGAATAAATTCATATATTAAAGAAATAGAAAAGGAATTTGATGCTATGATTGTTGAGGTCAATGATTATGAACAGAACTCAAAATAATGAAGTTGAAAGGAAGAACTTCAGATATCTTAAATGAGAATTTGATTTCGAAGTTATGTTGCTCAAGATGTGTTTTATATTGTTACTAAGCACCTATTACCGCTTCTCGATTTCATGAATTATCTATTGCATTGAAAGTTTCCCATGATCGTGTCATTGAGCTTGAAAACAAAACTCATAACTAAATGAGAAAATTGATCGTGATGATCACGATAATTTGTAAAACATCTTTCTAAACTAGAAGTTGAACATTTTGATTTGTAACTAAAATATCAACATCTTAAAGAAAATGTCAAACCTCAAATATCAAAACATCCCCGTGATGTTCCGTAGTTTGATGCGCTTTGATAAACAAACGTGACGAACAGATTCAAGCTCATTGTAACACAATCGAAAGTTGAAAGCCCAAATCTCTCAATTAAAGGGTGAAAAGAACAATGACCGGCTCCCAAATGCCTCCTCCTTAGATTCTCAAGATTCTCAAACTTTTCATCTTCAAAACTTGGTTAATGCTTTACAAAAAGAGAACGAGAGTTTTCTACAAGAAAATGAAAAAAGTTAAACGACACTTTAAAGAGTTATATGATTCAATGAAAGTCACTCGTAACAAAAACAACAAAAAAATAACGTCTTTACAAAAAGAAATTGAGAATCTGAGGAGTCAGGAAAAAGGGAAACTGCCACTTGTCTTCAATGAGAATGTTGCATCAAAGTCATCCTCATATTGCAATTATACTATGACTGTTAAATACATTCCTCCTCATCTTAGGAACAATGAACTTGTGTTTCATAACTATTGTGATCACCTTAAGGATAGTCTAGAATGTCTCCGTGAGATTGCGGAAGAGGACTTCATAAATAAGCCTCTTGATAGAGAAATTAGGTTTGCTTGCATTCGTGCCAAACGATCTCGTGAGTCGCTAGAATGTTTAATTGCAACATGTCCTAAATCCTTAGGTGCGAAAGGTAAAGTTGTGATGCCTTGTTCTATGCCTAGTGCCAAGTATACAAACCATTCTATGCCTAGTGTTAAGAAAGTGAACACTAATGTGCCTTCAAGTAGTTCAGATCCCTGCACATCTAGTTCAGGAATGCAAAAAGTAGATCAACCAACTAATGTTCCCATAATTCCCTCTACAAGAGTAATCAGTGACATAAGAGCAAGCGGGTCAAAGCCTCCAGGCAATACCAAGCAAGACAGACCTCGCAGTTAAGAATGTGCATTAGAAGAGAGAGAAGGCCACCCTAGGAACTTTAAGTTTGAGTTGAATAAAACGAATCGTGTTGATTCTAGTATTAGCCATAGGCGCACTTGTAATTAATTCAAATTACATTATCTCGCAAACCATGTAATGATGATCGCTTGATTTCTATTACTAATCATGAATGTGGTGTGAATGTTTTGTCTAATGTCGCCAAATGCCCCGCTAAAACCTAAGTAATGCTATAAATCAAGCTAAGAAGGCTAAAAGGCAAAGGCGTAAAGAAAGTTAGAAAATAGCCGGAAACCCACGGGAAGAATATTTAGTAAAATAGGTTATCAATGGATGCCTTCGGCCATATAGGATAATGAGTTTTATCGTGCATCCTTAATTTGCTAAGACAATGCCCACTAGAAAATGGAAGCTCAACTTGGTAGAACTATTCCTTAAAACGTGAACATACTTTGAATAGGTCAAATACTATTATCATAGAACGTACGCATCTATTTATGATGATTTCATTGTTTCTACTCCGGCTTTGCGGGTGTTCCAATCACTCGTTATTAACCAAGTGGAACCCATTCTGATGCATTATGGGATCCGTCAATTATCCAGCTTATCCATTCTTGTTTGTGTTAAGTCAACCGCACGATCATTCAAATCATTCTCGGTACATGGTACAGCACCCTCGATGAGGACTCGCTACCCCGAAGATGCACCATTTGAAGCATATTGACCGAGACCTTCAACCATCTTCATCAGAGACTCATGAACTTCGCCTGAGCAAATTCATCGACATGATCATAGATTCAACATCATTGAAACCCTCTCTAGTATCCACACGAACGATCATGGTGCTTCTTCAACTTTAAGGTCGTGCAATTACCGGTTCAATGGAAGAAGAAATTATAGAGATTATGTTGTTGGTTATGATCATTGCTCTAAAAGGATCTTCAAAGTGAAGCTTGATGAGCATGGCGATGTATTAAAGAACAAGGCTAGATTGGTTGCAAAGGATACCGCTGAGAAGGTATTGACTTTGAAGAATCATTTGCCCCATGGCGCGACGAGGCGATCGTAATCTTCCTGCTAACGCCGCAGTAAGAATATGATTGTCTATTAGATGGATGTAAAGACGGCTTTTCAATCTGGAGATCTTAAAGAAGTCGATACTCCACCAACCTAAGGTTTTGAATCCGAAAGCATCCTACTCATGTCTATCGTCAGTTAGCCTTTACTGGCCAGCTCCTGGCGGCATGGTATGATGCTATCAAAGTTTCGTCTATCACCGGATTCAAAGAAAGGAGCGCTGATCCGACATTGTTCACCGTAAAGTGTGCAAACACTTAATTCACGCTCAAATTTATGTTAATGATATTATCTTTGCCTCGACCGACTTCAATGAATGCACCATTTTCAAATGAAATGGGTTCTAAAATTCAAATGTCAATGATGGGACAAATGTCATTTTTTTCGATTACAAATTTGCAAAGTCCCGGAGGCATTTTATAAATCAATCTAAATATGCAAATGAGATTTTAAAGAAATGGATTTGATTCTAGTGACCTCATGACACTCCTATGATGTAGCCGCACTAAACCGATGAGGACCACTGTGATCATGGTAGACCAAACAAAATATCGTAGTATGATCGATCCTCGATGTACCTCACGACCGAGACCGCATATTCTATCTGTCCGGTTGTACGTGTGTTAGATATCGTGCTAAGCCTACCAAAAGCACCTCGAAGTGGTTAAACCAGTCTTCTACATTCCAAGGAACCATCAATATGGGACTTTGCACCAAGGACACCAGATGTCACAATGTACCTATGCAGATGCCGATCATGCAGATGTCAAGATACTCGCCGTATCGTTCGAGGTGCTCATTATGGGTGATAAACTGTGAGTCGGGTCTTCAAAGAAGCAAATGAGTACTTCTATTTCCTCTAAAGAGGTGAATACATAGCCATGTCATCTTGTTGTGCTCAAATCCTATGGATGAGATCCCATTATCGACTATGACGCCTCAATCACTTGAACTTCGCACCATCAATGATCTCTCCGAAAGGACTTAGTTGTGGTTTACCTAGACTAAAGTATGAAAAGGATCATCGTTGTTCAAGATGCCAATTGGGAAAAAGCAAGAAGTATGCCCACAAACCAAACCTACAAACTCGCCATGAAGTTCATCATACACATGGATTTATCCGGACCCACGGAGAGCAAAATATCTTTGGAAGAAATATGTTAGTTGTGGTTGATGATTTTATTCTAATTGTTAAGTTCTTGGACAAAGGATGAAACTCCAAATATCATCATCAAACTTATCAAACAAATGCAGTTCGACTTAACAAAACTATCGTAATCATCCGAATGCATAATGGAACCGAAGTTTGTTAATAAACAACTGAAGTAGTTTTATAGTGTGGAATCACTCATCGCAAGTTAGTCTCCAACGAATCAGTCAACGGGTAGTTGAAAGACGTAAATCGAACTCTGGGAAGCCGCAAGAACAATGTTGATTTACCAAAGTTCCAATGTTTCTCCTCGTCAAGCATTACACCGCAGATGCTACACTCAAAATCGATCCCTAATTCACACCGCCATGGAAAACCCATATGAACTGCCACAATATAAACCTAATCTCTCATTCCTTCAAAGTGGTTTGGTGCATCAGGTTATCCAACCAATGAGGGCCAAGACTTAGGCAAACTTAAAGCTAAAGCGATATTGGAGTAGGGATATGCACCAAACAAAAAGGACACCGAATCTACAACAAAAGAACCCGAAACATCATGGAAACACCACGCGAGCACCTTCACTGATGGCTGCACACTGTCTCCAGAACACTGCCCACCACCATTCGCTGACACCAGATTTTACGGTGTTTTAACTCACAGACTTAAGGTCGAACTAAGATGTTAAACCGCCATGAATGACACAATGGTTCAATGCCATGCAAGAAGAAATTCATGAGTTTGATCGACCATGGCCGGAATTAGTACCGCTTCCAGATTACAAGCATGATCATTGCTCCAAATGATCTTCAGTGTAAGCTTGATGAGCATGGCATGTATTAAAGAACAAGGCTAGATTGGTTGCAAAGGATACCGCCGAGGAAGGTATTGACTTTGAAGAATCATTTGCTCCCGTGGCACGATCGAGGCGCATCGAATCTCCTCTCGGCAACGTCGCAAGTGAATATGATTGTCTATTAGATGGATGTAAAGACGGCTTTTCTAACTGAGATCTTAAAGAAGTCGACAATGTCACCAACCTGGGTTTTGTGAATCCGCAGCATCCTACTCATGTCTATCGCCGAAGAAGGTTTACGGCTCAAGCAAGCCCGAGGCATGGTATGATATGCTATCAAAGTTTCTTCATTCATCGGATTCAAAGAAAGGAGCAGCTGATCCGGATGATCACCAAGAGACCGACATTCTATTCATTGCTTCAGATGCTGGTATAGATATCCTGCTAAGCCTACCAAAAGCACTCAGTGGTTAACCCGGTCTTCTGGGATCTCAAGGAACCATCAATACGACTTTGCACCAAGGACACCCCAGATAAGCGTCAATGTACCCTACGCAGATGTCGATCATGCGACAACAGATACTCATCAGTATCGTCTGAGGTGCTCATTATGGGTGATAAACTTGTGAGCCGGGTCTTCAAAGAAGCAAATGAGTACTTCTATTTCTCAGAGGTTGAATACATAGCCATGTCATCTTGTGCTCAGATCCTATGGATGAGATCCCAATTATCCGACTATGACTTTGAATTCAACAAAATTCCTCAGACGTGATAATAAAGTGTTATTGCTCTCTCATGCAACAACGACAACACTCAAGAGCAAAGCACATCGACATTCGACATCATATCATCGTGGATCAAGTGGAAAAGGTGTGGTGGAACCTATTTTGTGAGACCGAATACCACCAGCGTACATCTTCACCAAAGCTCTTCCTAACGTTTGAGTTTATCATTCCACGCCTTGGCTCAAAGAGTCACAACTGAACACTCAGCGCCTTCAAGAGGAAGACGAAAGTAGGTCTTTATCCATCTATCTATTGTATATATTTATTCAAAAAGCAAAATACAAAATTTCAAAACCCTCAAAAGAAAATATAAAATTATAAAATTTCAAAAAATCCATAAAAGTAGAAAATCTTGAAAATTCCAAAATATTGTTATTTTGTCATGTTTTTTCAGATTCGATATCATCTACGGACTTTGTGTTGACATTCAAATAATGCCACGGGTCTTTAGATGTTCTTCAATGTACATAGTTTTTGTTTAAAAAATATAAATAAAAATAAATAAATAAAAAATGAGGCGGAGAAAAATGGTGGTTTATTGTCATTTCGAATAATAACTGCGTTTTAAAAGTAAAGAACAGAGCCATGCTTTATCTTATTTTTCAAATCTCATGCTCGATTCTTAAAACAAATGTTTGTCATCAAAAGACAAATGTTTTCTTTCCAAATATTTTTCCGCTTAATGATTCTTCCAAAAATATTTGCCATCTAATGAAAACTAAATTGCTATGAAAATACCCGTATTCTATTATTCGTAAATCATTTGTGCTTATCATCATTGTCAGGCCTTATCTCTCAATCAACAACTCGTGTCATTGATTGAGGGGATAATGATTTTATTCAATTAAAAAGGTTATTTTGAAAGGTCATTTTCAAACAATTGGCAAGTAAATGAGCAAGGTTTATTGTTTAAAAATCAAAAGAATAATGTTTTACACAATTGATTCAAAACCTTTGCTAATGTTATGTTTTCAAAAGATACTCTGCATGTTTAAACAATGGAGTTTAAAGTCGGAAAATCGATCCTTGTCGTTAAAATATTCTTTTCAAAAGCAAGTCACTATTCTCTCAAAAGCTCTCAAAATTTAATTTAAATCAATAAAGATCACAACTCTCAAAGGATTTGAAAAGTGTGATCGGGAGAATTTGTGATTTACATTGGATTTAAACCCGATAACTTGATAATTGGTTTCATATGTGTTTAGCAAGATTTTCCCCACATGTGCCAAACGATTTCAAATTTTCCATGCACATGTCGGTGGGAGCATCTTTTAAACCACAAAGAATTGAAACGTGATTGATTTGTATCTAAGTGCAGTGTTCCTCTAGTGTGCAACACTCTTTCAAACCTCGATGCACATATTGGGGGAGCAAACCTCATCCTCGCACATATTGGGGGAGAAACCTCATCCTTCCCAATATACTTTATCTACTTGATTTAATCAGGAAGTGATGATGATATCTCTTAGAAAATGGTAATCAAAGAAGTTAATTCTTCCTCTTGCCTCCGTGTGCTAATACGATTTCAAATACACGATGCACATGTTGAGGGGAGCTCTTTTCTAAAAATATCAAAAACTATTCGTGTACAAAATGATTTGTATATCACAAGTATCCTGGATTGATTTTCAATTGTTTTCGATTGGTCCAATGGCAGATGAACAATACCAAATAGAACGACCAAATTTACTTTATGCATGGTGATATAAGGATGATAAGGTTAGGTTTTTGTTCCCATGATCCGCCTGTAATCGAGAGAGATCTACCTGTGGACAATTCACTAGATAGTAGTAAGTCCTTAGGTATGATGAAAAAGGAGAAATGCGAGATAAGGAAGAGCGCGATCGAGACAGTAGCTAGATCTTGGAATAAACCCAACAAGGTTCTAGTTATGAAGTCTCGAGCACCCAAAGGGTTGAAGAATGAAAATAATTGAATGTGAAAGGGTGAAAATAAATAGCCTCCGATATTTCAACCGTAGGGCGTACACGGGTTCAATTCATATGCTACTCGGTGGTTACTAAGGTAACACTGGTATTGATGACAAGACGCATGGACCCAAAGGACGACCGCACTACAACTTCCCAAACCACTCAAGTTCCTCTTAAAAGGACTTGTTTCATTCTCACACGGGAACCCACATTATCTATCGACTTTCTTAGAGATTGTTGATATCAAGAAGGAGGCCCTCTCCCCAGTCTCCCAAGATAGGAACCAAATATGCACGATTGAGTCTAGAGCCACAAGATCATCATATAAATCTCTTTAGGACATCGTTAATGAAGACTCTCGTTTCACACAATGTGGAAAGAGAGATTATATCTTATGAGTCCCACACATTATCCTTGTGGTATTGCTGTAACATCCGAAAGTGATATGCTAACATATTCACAATGAAGATGGAAAGCCTTCGAGCCAACATCAAACAAGCTCCCTGTGGGTGGCATGAGATCTATCCAATAGATCAACCATGTGACAACCGAATGAAACAATGGAGCGATTCAACTTTGAATCAATCCCGGTTCAAAGTTATGGATCGACGGATACCTTTGAAAACCCGTCGTTGTGCTTAAAAACTTTTTCCTTTAGCATCGACCGTGGTACTAATATTTCAAAAAATAAAGGTGCTTATGATTGATAATTGATTTCATTAAAACCTTCGCTGTATTGCAAAAACAATTTCTATCGAGCGATATACGATTGTTTTCAAATCTCTTTTCATCAATCAAGAATCTTAATTATTTGTTCACTCAATCCGTGTTGTCTTCTTTGAGACGCTCTTGGCTTGAGAACAACTAGAGCAACCGCGAAACCCTCATCAAGGAAATTCTTCGAATTATATCTCGATCACGCAAGATTGTACTAATCAATCGGGAACCTGGGCCAGTACCTCAATTCAACGAAGTGATCAAAGACACGCTCATGCACTTTATTGCTAATCTGTATGCATGCGACGCCCGACGTTTGCAATGATCGTAATGAAGCGTGAATCCATAGTCGCGGTATGATCCGAAAATGTGTGCTCGTTAAAGAATAATCATACAAGGTCTTTTGAGAGGGAGAAATGAGCTTGAGGCAATATTACAAGTTGCTCAAGGCGACGTGTGAAGTGAAAATTTTACCTGCTACTCAGTTGGATATTATTCTTGATTATTTATGCACTTGGTTAACTCTTTAGCTTTTATGTATAACGATGGTGGTATTTTGAAGTGTTTTGTGGAAATGTAAGTACTTGTTAGGGCATCATGTTAGTGTAACAACCTTGATCAAACATTTATGTAATATGTTCTAACTTTAGATTCTCTTTAATGAAATGTTTTATATTTTTTCATATTGAAAATGGTAGTTATTTAGTCTCCTATTTGGTCATGAATTTTGTTCTTATAACAACTGAGTCGACCTTATGTTTATGCAACTGGTTATTAATTTGGTTAGGTTTGACTTTTAATTGTCAACATTGTTACGAAGATACACATTTTTCTACATCACATCAGTCAAAGTTTCTAGTTGAATTAAGGTGATGCATTCATAGACAATGCAATTAAGACACATTCCACATAAGATTTGTATTAACAACAAACAAATAAGACAATGCATTCATAGACATAGGTTGACCGCGAAAGACTTCTTCCGCGATGAGACTAATCGTATTTTCTCTCTTAGCAACTTTAGCTCACAGTCTCATTCACTAAATTCAAAATCTATTCGACCGAGGTTAGCATAAGCTAGCCCTCGCGAAAGAACCCAAATTTTGTATTAACAACAAACAAATTAGAAAGTATACAAATCATCTCTAATTATATATTGGCTTGCTTCATAGTTTAGGAACAAAGGTTGGATATCGGTGCAGAAAGTGGTTTGCCTTTTAAGAGGTTGTACCTACCAACTTTCTTCAAACACATTAAATTGCATAATTCAAACCTTCCATTATTAATTGGGTGAAACTTTGAGCAATAATACGTTGTGGTAGCGGTGTTTTATTGGTTAACAAATTAACCAGTCTATAGGAATTGTTGAGAAACAATTCATCAGAGTCTAAACCTTTTGTCAAGTTTAAAAGCATTTTTTGACAAGGAATAGTTGTCTATAACGAGAGATGTGCTGTATGAACTTTGTAGACCAAGGCCACCCAACAAAACCTACTTGTGTTTAATAATATTAGTGTTGTAGCTAAATGATTGGAGGCTAGCGTGAAAGTTTATACGATAACTAAATACGACGGTAAAAATTATATTATTTCAACTACGAAAATCAAAATCATAGTGTTTATCTATCAAAAGTTTTAACAAATATTTACAACATAGGATTGTACAATAGTAACAATTTTTGTTGGAAGTAAATTTTGATGCCTCAAGTATATAACATATAACATGATATATATTTTGATGCTCTTAAAAATTTGCGCTCGCGTGATAAAGACACCTTGCACAACCTCATATACCCAATAGTATGAACGATGTATCATATGATCTCCGATACAACTCCAAACTCCAAAACCTTATATCTTTTGAAGATTGATGTAACCATCAAGTTTAGTTAATTCTCACTTAATTCTATATCAACGCAAGATCATCTTTTTTATTTTTAGTTTATGCATTAACCACTAAGTCCACACTCACTATGTTTTTAGCATGGTTTCATGTTTTAGAATCGTAATACTATTCAATCAAAGCCGTTTGAGATAGAACTATCCTTTTCTGATGATAAGGTTATTAGACATTTCAAATTCGTAAGATACAACAACATTGAAAAAATAAATACTTTTACATAAACAAAATAAATGTTACTCAAAATAAATGTTACTCTATAATAGTTGATTATCTTTGAACATTGAAAATAATCAAAATAATCATTATTTAAGATAGTATATGCCCCTTAACGTTAAATTCCAATCATAAATGTATTAAACATTTAACCTCAAACTGTTTGAGTCAAACATCAACATCAAATGTCAACATACATAAAATACAGAAATATTAGGTACACTTAAGTACATTTGAAATGCATTAATAACGGCTATTTCTACAATAATCGTAAGGAATAGGAGCGTCTTTAACTCCTTTAGTTCTTTTTTTTTTTTTTTTTTTTTTTTTTTTTATTATTTTTTTTTTTTAACAAGATTACATTTCATTTCACCTCACAAACGGATGTAATTTGAACACAACAAGCTACATCGAACATAAAGAAAGCAAAATCGAAATCGACTTGCCAAACAAAATACACGGCGCAATGAGTTAAAAAGAAAGATACACCTAATAATTGTAGTTGACCAGCAACAACACCATATAAGGGTGGAGGGAATCACCAAAGTGAGGCAAGGAAACACAACCATACAGATGTAGCATGACAAAAGTCAAAAATACAGTAAAAATTCATCGAGTCTAAACCTTTGTCAAGTTTAAAAGCATTTTCTAAACATCCTACATAGAAGATAAAAACCCAAGATATCTAGAATCAAACCCAAAGCAGTAACATGGCCCAACATATATCTGAATCAAACCAAAGGTAGCAGCAGAGACAACAACGACATTGATGGATCATGACAACATATCCGGGAAAATAAAGTCAAGAAAAGATTGATCAGGAGAAATGATTGGATTTCGATGGATGAGTTTTAGAGAGAGATCCGAGAGAATATTGAGAGATTTATCATGAGTTATGAAAATAAAGTACTGAGAAAAGATTGATCTAACTCATTTAAATGATTGGATTTTGGATGAGTTTTCTCTCCTCATATTCAGAGGAGAATTGTGTCACAGTTCAGTAGAGAGAATATTGAGAGATTTATCTAGAACCCTACTCATAAGTAACATTTATAAATGCAACCCTACTCATAAGTAGCATTTATAATTGGGTTTTCTAACTTGTGTCATAAGGGCACAAGTTAAACACAACAAAAAAACACGAAAAGTACAAAATGACTCACATAAATGTACACTTGTTTGTATTTTTATGTAAATTCATGTGTACTTTTTATGAGCCCCTGTGTAATTATGGCGTGCTTAACTTGTTAGAAAAACCCTTTATAATTAGAGTTGTACCATTTAAAATTAAAAAAAAACGTGTGTTTAGTATATTTAACACAACAAAAAGCGTCTAAAGTGGGATGTAATGGTCACCTGACCATCATCTCCACCTTCTAGTCGTAATGGTCACCACCTAACCAACCACCAAACTCATTTTCTTCCATCTTTTCCGTTAGATGGCGTGCTTCACCAAACCAGCCCGAAATCCTCACCTTCACACACCAAGCATAATCCTATCATGATGTTTACGTGTGAAGGGTGACACCATAACGCCTCGCCTTACATGGTCTCGATATAGACCACGCTAAAAATGACTCAATTTTTTCCCTCAATTCTTACAATGGCCTTAAATTATTCGTCACTTGATTAAAAAAACAACGAAAAAAGAATAACACTTGTCATAAAATACTAGTCGTAGTACTTGAATCTTGACTCAATCAAGCAGGTTATAATATTACGGATCAGACAGTGTGCATGTGTATTGATGTATGAACAATTGAACATGCTAGTAGTACTAATTAATTTATCAATGTGATCTCAAAGAAAACATTATTTGGAGATGTACAAGGCAGTGACATGTCAGAAGCCACAACTTTATTTCATCATCAACTTCCATATAAAACCCCCACTCACCTCATTAAAACCCCCCTCCTCTTTGCTCATTCCTTATTTCCCTCCACCTCCATGTGACCCTCTTCAACCGAATCCAATCTATAACTCATTATCCACCTTTTTTTTTATATATTTTTATAAAAAAAACTATATATATATCTTCCGATCTAAGCTTCGAATCTAACCCCTCAAAACATGCTTCAAAAACAACACCAATAAGCAACCATTAACCCTCAAATTTAATTGCATTTTCGTCCTTTTCTTAAATGGGTAATTGCTCAAAAACCCTCAAAAAAACCAACCCTGACAACTTCACCCCCCCAAAACCAGAACCACCACCGCCTTACCGGAAAGTAGACATTTCCGACGTCCTCAACCCACCTCCGGCGCCTCCTCCGGCGACACTACCGGTGGTGCGTCTCTACGGATCACCGTCATCACCAGCCACGTCATACATACATTTCGCCATCCTATACAAACCAGTAACTTTAATGTTCATCCCATCCGAAACACCCGATTTCGGGTTCGAAACACCGGTCATACAATACAATGCTGACGTCATCTCAGGGTCATCTATAACGATCCTTCGTTACTTGGACAGCAAGTTTCCCAAGCCCTTGCTGCTGTCCAACTGGGACTGTGAGAAGATGCCTTTGGTGGTGACTGCTACTGTGTTGCACCACAAGAGCCTGACGTGGCATCTGGAGAGGATGGTGACGTGGAGTGAGGATCTGGCGACACGTGGAGGGAAGTCCAGAGGGGATCCGGTTATGGGGAGTGGGAGGATGGAGGTTAAGAAGTACGCGAAAAGCTATTCGATGCTGTTGGAGTTGTTGCTTGAACATGCTCAGATGGAGGAGCGGCTTGTCTTTCCTGTTTTGGAAAGGGAGGATAGAGGTAGTACAAATTTGACTCTTTTTTTGTTAGTCAAAGTTTCTATTTTTAGAATGTGTGATTTGTGTGAATAGGAGTAAACTGGTTAGGCCACGTGCATCTGAGTCAAATATTCGCCCTCGTGAACCTTTACTTGGCTTTAGGATTTGTATGTCATGAAGCTGTGATTTTTGATGCGTTGATTTTGAATTTGGATTAGGAAATGTGTATGGATTTGCGCGGATTGGGGAGTGATGGGTTTGACTTTGGAAGTCATAGGTGAATCATGGTTGATTTGCTAAATACGGTTCATAAGTTGGTGTTAGCGAAGAGGGGTATAGCTAACATTGCTATTTTAGGGATAGTTAAAGAATTTGACATCAATTTGTGGCCTAATTGTTAATCGGGCTAAAGTTAAAAATAATCTTGCAGTTGTTCTTTTAAGATATAGTCTTTATTCGACCAGCTGAGGTTATTTTTGTAAGAAGTGTCTTTATTCGACCAGCTTATACTTATGGTTAGCAACGAGCTTATGGTTGTTAGCCATATCTTTACTAATATAACAGGTAGGTGGTTTAGTATTTACCATAGGGGAAAAGTGGTCAGTAATTTTTTCTTGATGTTTTTAAGTTGCGTAAGCTCAATATGAAGATTTGTCAAATAGTTGCACTGTTAAATCATAATAGTAATTAACGGAAGCTCATTACTCAATGATCACTTTTAACAATTCTAATGAAAGTGATTTATCAAATACAAATATCTTTATGTTTTTTTGAAATTAGAAAGTGACATTTTTACACTCAAGAGTTGGATGTGGACCTTTTCTTAAATCATAGTTGATAAGTTTTGAAGGAACATTCTTTTGATTGTTTAACCTTATCTTTATTAGTCACGGGTTTCATGATGAAGCATGCGATTTTTGTGTAAAAGCTACTTAGCTCCTTCTCTTACACTTTACTTAACTGTTACCATAGTGACCATACAATCCACTCAATAGTTGCCTTCTCTTTAATCAACTGTTAAACCCTTTTTACCCGAAAGAATAATATGACATCCCACCCAAAATGAGTGTTGAATATGTTAGTCCCTTCGTTGCAATTTTTTTTTAAAGTAATTGACTATGTAGTAAATATCTAAAATGCATCGCAATAATATGACAAATTAGTTGCATATTGCAGATACAATCAGTGACACATTATCTTATAATGATTACCTACAGATACATAGGTATAAACGTATAGTTGTATCAAACCCAAAAAGAAAAGATTGCATAGCAGTATCCGTGAAATTCTTATGATGGGTTCAAGTCTTGTTAGGGACGAAAGTTAGATTGTTGTAGCTGTGTGGGAATGTTATACATTATACTTGAGTGGGTGAGTTTGCCTTTAAAAAGTAAGATTAAAAAAAATTGGTGCAACCTGACAAAGAGATCGATGTCTTCAGTTTTGGACTAAGGAGTAGCCTCTTTATATGTAATTGTTATCAAGGAAGCACTGAAAAACATCCCTTTCCAATAATTGTTAATTTTTATTTTGTTGGCGGCAGTAAATTATGTCTGGTAGCTCTGTCATACCACCACTTTACCATGGTTCTGGTGTTTCCGTTGATGCAGGGTTATCTAAAACTGTAACTGAGGAGCATGCTAGAGACTTACCCCTCATGAATGGCATCAAAGAAGACATCAAAACCATCATCGTTCTTGATACCGGGAGCGCTTCATGCTCAGATGCTATCTATAGTCTATCAACTCGCATTAAATCACTACTGGTACCTTCTTTATCCAATGTTGAAAACTGATATGATACTACCCCAAAAATTATTTATGGCTTTTTAAGTTTGGCAAACTAATATCAACATCAAAATTGATATGAGTACTGATTGGTTCAACATAAGGGGTATATATATCGTCCATAGATCTATACGTCTAATCAAGTTCTTCATGTGCATGTATTGTTCCAAGTACAAGCAGGGTGAAATCTGGGAACATACTTGTTGAAAATTAGATGTTACCCTACTTGTAAGAGTCATGTCAATTGCATAATGGTAGAAAATCTGTCTCAATATTGCCACAAAATATGAATCGTTGATGCCATATATCAGATTGGATATTTTTTGTTTTGAAAGTGGCTCTATTCCGAAACCCAAGGGTTGGAGTTAGAGATAGCAAAATGAGTGAGTCGGTTCCTTGGTAACAGGTCAAAATGGGCTTGGGTTAAAACAGGCCAGGTCAGGTTTAATGACTGACGGATACTTCTTTTATCCCTTCTTTGCAGTTCTATACAAAATTAATGTGTTCTATGAAAACAATAGGCTTTATGCATTCTAATACACTTTAGAAGAATTTCTACTCGTTTGCCCCATCTACTGACTCAAAATAACAACAAATTGACCTGTTTATAGCTAAATTGGATGGTGTCACCATCTCTAGATATATGCAAAATGCAGCAGCGTTGTCTGTTTCCTTTATCGCCTTAAGATATAAAATTTGCATCTTCAGGAAAATTGCAAAGAGCACTTTGATGAGGAAGAAAGAGGGATTTTACCATTGATGGAAGCAGCAGAGTTGACTCAAGGACAACAAGAAAGACTATTAGAGCAATCTTTAGATGTGATGGCGAGCACACACTCTCACCTCCTTAAGTTCTTCATGGAAGGCCTTCAACCTCAGGAAGCTATGCTTTATCTTGACTTAATCACCAGGTGTACTAACAAAGATCGAGCTGGCTCCATTTACCGCTTCTTAGTCGAGTAAGTTCACTTTTATTACCATTACTTTTAATCTTTATTGTGGGTCATATTTACTTGATATAAGTTTATACAATTAAGAAAAAGCGATGAATGATCAGATAGCTTCTGTCTTCATTTTACAAAAGAAATGGAATCGCAATATCTGAATGACAGGTGCATAATAACCTAATTATTAGTTGAACAAAGTATTGATGTGTGTGGTTTTGTTTTTATACAGAGATAACCAAGGAAAACGCATTGAGGGTCGCCCAACCATGGGTTTGTTGTTAAAGGCCAAATCCTGAGAGATTCTTGGTACTGAATTGAACAGTTCAACAGAGACCAGATACAGAGTAGGATAAAGTGTATCTTAGGTTGTTAGCAGCTATCTGATAAAGCGTGTCTCTTGGTGGTGATATTGTATGTATACTTTAGTAAGGGTGTTGTGGGCAACAACCCAATCTAATTCCATATTAACAGCAAGAACTATAGAAGGTGATGTAAACATTGACTACAATCCTGGCTTTCATGTAATGATTTGTAGGTCATGAACCAAAAAGTTGTATATGTTTGGATTTGATTGAACAAAAGCTTCATGCGATATCCTTTCTTTTTCACTTCTGTGGGTAATATCTTTGGCAATCATTTTACTGAGAATGGGCAAAGTCGACTACTTTTGTTAGTGGTGATTTCTTTAGGATTACGAAAGTCCTATCAAGTATCAGTTTTTTAAATATAAGTCTTTTGGTTAAGGGGGTGTTTGGTTTGTGAGGGGGAACGACTATAGGCATGGGAATGGGTTTGTAAACCCACCACCTTAGGTGGGTTTAGAATAGGCTTTGAAGGCTGAATTCCAATTTCCAAAATGCCAAACAACTAACTGAAAATGAAAGTCATGCCCATCCCTCTAACCTTTTCCTGAATATTGATATGCTACAAGGAAACAATGGAGGTCGACAAGAGATTTGTGAGTGATTGTGTCATTTAACTTGGTGTGTAAAAAGCGATTAAAAACATTCATAGATAGTGAGGCTCTCGTTACCAAAAAATAAAACACCGTTAATAAGCGCAAATATGTTTTGCAAATAAATCAAGAGAAACGTTAAGAGCATAAGAGTTTATAAAAATTATTGGATGGCACGAGGAGACACATAATTGTGTAGTTAATAGGATGCATAAGAGTTTTTGGTAAGAGGATTTAGGTTATAGCATTTGAAAATTAATATTATATCAACTAAACAAGCGAGATAAATGAATGAGGTTTTTTCATGTTCAGGTTATTTGAGGTGGACGAACCCTTTGACTCGCAGTTATATGTCTTGTTTAGGTAGGGCGAACCTTTTTGACTCAAAGACATACATCTATATGGAAGCCTCTCACCTTTCGATATCCGGTACATCATCAGGTTGGTCAGATCTTGTTGTGCGCTACCGTTTGGTAGTGGTTCAAAAGTAATAAGAGCATGAGGTGTCGTGGTTTCACCACTTCTCTTCATTTGGGCCTCACGTGTGCCACATCACCTCCACATCACTCCAACACACTAACTAAAAAATACCCCCACTCACAACTTACCCACTTCTCTTCATTTGGGCCCCACCCACCCTCACAAACACATCACAAACACAAAATAAAC
Organism: Chrysanthemum lavandulifolium; assembly: GCA_022545495.1. Taxonomy (NCBI): domain Eukaryota; kingdom Viridiplantae; phylum Streptophyta; class Magnoliopsida; order Asterales; family Asteraceae; genus Chrysanthemum; species Chrysanthemum lavandulifolium. The sequence continues at coordinate 55,167,843 of CM040245.1, forward strand.
AAATACAAACACTGCAAACCTTTTGTCCTTTTGTGTTTCGTTGTAACGGCGAGAGTTAAATTGGCGAAGGACCATGGTATCGTGGGGAGGGGCGGCGAGCTGTGGCGAGGATGCCACGTGGGAAACGAAATTCAGTGGCGAGACCATACCCCATGCTCTAAGTGGACTCTTTGACCCATTGCATAACTAGGGTCCATCTTAAACCCGCGAAACAACACCTAAAACAAAACACTTTGACTTATTTATGGCGGGAAGTGAAACAACAAAACAGGAAGACATCAACAGCCGCTAAACTAAGAAAACAACATCTAACATCAAAATGGGATCAGAAGGTGAGATTCATAAATGGGGTTCAAAGCCTTGCATCATGGGCATCGATGAAGCCGGTCGCGGTCCTGTTTTAGGTTTACTTCTTCTCAGTCATTTTATCAAACACTTTATGTGCACTCTCATTTTAATTTGACTGCTTAATTCTAATTTATTTGTATTGATTTTGGTTTCAGGTCCTATGGTTTATGGATGCTTGTATTGTCCCCTTTCTTACAAGAAAACTCTTTCAACCTTAGAATTTGCAGGTTCATTATTCTTCTATATATCTATGTTAACCATACTGTTATTATTATTTGATTTGTTATTTGAACTGTATATTAAAGTCATATATGATGTGTTGTTGAAATGATTTGGACTTAGGGACCTATTTCCTATATGAGTTAATTTTGTGAAATGTAATTAAACTTTTGTTGAGATTCTATGTTAGTTGATGATATTGTTTAATAATGTTTCATAATTTGTTAGACTATAAAACATGGTTAGGTTCAATTATGATATACGTCAGTGGATCATTCATCATATATGTTTGGAGCTATTAGCCTATTAGATCTTTATAATTTTATCATGTTTTTAGGCATAGCGCAGCGTGAAACATTCCCCACAGAAGTTCGGTAGTGTTATTTATGTTGGTCTAATGTTCTACTCGAGCTAATGAGTAGTTCAAAAGTCACGAGCTTAATGTGCAGTCCAAAGATACGAGCAGATGAAAGACAAAACAGTTTCCAAGCATATGGACGTTTACAATTCTATTCTAATTAGGACTTCTTATTTGTTAAGGACTATTTTGTTTAGTTAGAATTGTAGTAGGATTAAAAGCAAGTTCTAATATCTATATATACCACCGAAGCTTGTGGTTGGATAGATGAAAAACCTATCGATTGTTTGAGCCTATATTTTCGATTAATACTAGTGAGCATATTCTAGTATCTTGTTATCCGGTTATTGTGTTTTCTGTTTGTGAACTTGAATCGATTAGGGACTTGAATTGGTATCAAGAGCTAGGTTGCAAAGCCGATCGACGAGGTTTTAATTATCGAAGGATCGACCGGGTTATTGAAACAATGTTCTTAAGCGAAGGTTTTACTAAGTCGACCAAGGTTCTTGGTTTTAAAACAAGCGAAGGTTTTAATAAGTCGACCAAGGTTCTTGGTTTTATCCAGCGAAGGATTCCAAAGTCGATTATCACGAAGGGTTCAGCGATGAGTCGATCGCAAGGGTTCCAGCGAAGTCGATCATGAGGGTTCCAGAGTAGTCGATCTCGAAGAGTTTCCAAGCGAGTCGATCACAAGGGTTCCAAGAGTAGTCGATCTCGAAGGGTTCAAGCGAAGACTAAAGGGTTCGAAGTCGATAAAGTTTAAAACTTTACACTTGGTTTACTTAGGCGAAGTAAAACAAGCTTGTTCTAGGTGGAAGATAATCCAACTACACCGTAACTTACAAAAGGCGTTCGAAGGATGGTGCAAGGCGAGTCGAGTCGACCACCATTGAACATACTAAAACGACTCTTGATGTCCAATGTTAACAAGCGCGAATTATAACATATGGGCGATAAGAGTTAAAGCGGTATTCGAGTCCATGGAATACTCGATGCCTGGAACCGGGGAAGGAACACAAGTTGTTGCTAAGCAAGATCACGTAGCGATGGCGTTACTCTTCCGAGCGATTCGGAAGAACTTGTTTTCAAGTTTCACAATTTAACACGACCAAAGAAATGCGGGGAGCTTTGAAGACCGGTATGTGGGTGTTGAGCGGGTTCGAGGCGAGGTTGCAAACCTTGGAGACGGAATTGAATCTTTAAAGATGAAAGTCAACGAATCAATCGATGACTTTGCGGCGAGTTAGGCAAAATTATATGATAAATAGCTTGGGAACAATTTATGAAGACAAGAAACTTGTTAAGAAGCTACTTGCATCCGTTCGGATAGGTATGTTGCAATTGTTGCCTCGATAGAACAATTTCTTGACTTGAATACTATGTCTTTTCAAGAAGCAATTGGAAGGTTGAAAGCTTTTGAAGGAAGAATGAAGGGTGTTGACACCACTTCGAAGATCGAGCATGTTGATGTTCGGAAGGGTGAAAGATATGATAAGAAAGGTCGGGAAGGAATTCCTCTCGGTGGCAACGATAAAGGTCAAAACTTTTCTTCTCAAAACAAATCTCATGATAGTGGTCGTTAATAACCACAACCGTAACAACTCCGGAGCAATACAGACAAAGAAGAACAAAGTCGAGATCTTTCAAAGATTCAATGCTTGGATGTGATGAATATGGTCACTTTGCTTCTAAGCGCCTCGAACGAGCGCGTGAGCGAAGCAAAAGCATGAATCAAACCTTTGCAAACGGAGGATGATGATGACCGACACTTTTATGATGAAAAGCGTTCAAGTAGTTTTCTTGAATGAAGAAAAGATTATCCCAAACCAATTGAATACTAAGCCAAACGAGGAAGACACGGTATTTGGATAATGGGCAATGTCGCATAGCGGGGATCCGAGAATACTTTTCGAGTTGAATGAGAATATCTCCGTGAGTGAAGTTTGGTGATAACTCCTACATCGAGATAAAGGGAAGGGTTCGATAATCATTGAAGGAAAGCGGAGAGCAACGGTTAATCACTGGAGTCTATTACCTACCCGAGCTAAAAGCAACATAATTAGTCTTGGGCGAGCTACAGAAGGCGGATGTGACATTCGTATGAAGGTAACCTTCTTACTATGCGCGACTCGGATGGCAAGCTTTTGATGAAGGTTCCTAGAACAAGTAATAGACTTTACAAGATTAAGCTTCAAGTTGGAAGTCCGGTGTGTCTAAAAGCAAAGATGGAAGATGATGCTTGGTTATGGCATGCTAGGATGGGTCACATTAATTTCGAGACGATGGAATTAATGGCAAGGAAGGGCATGGTTGAAAAGTTGCCAATAATTCATCAAGAGAACAAGTTGTGTGAATCTTGTTTGGTAGGAAAACAAACCAAGAAGGCGTTTTCTAAAGCCATTGAAGTAAAGCAAGAGGATTCGAGTATCTCGATAAGTCAAGAAAGCTATCTGAAGAAGATCTTGAAAGATGTTGGGATGCGTGAAGCGAATTCTACTCAATGTCCATTAGAACACGGAATAAAGTTAAGCTTGGATAAGGAAGGAAAACCAGTTGATGCAACTTTGTATAGGCAGCGAGTTGGTCATCTAAGGTATTTACTACACACTCGACTGATTTATCTTATTCGGTTGGTTTGGTTAGTCGTTATATGCAAGAACCAAAAGAATCACATATGGCATTGTGAAACAAATACTAAGGTATATCCAGGTAGTTTGAATTTTGGAATACGATACAACCAAGAGAAAACCAAGGAGTTAGTGGGGTTTAGTGATAGTAGTTATGCTATGGATCAAGATGATGGTCGAAGCACAACCGGGCATGTATTTTATCTAGGTAAATCACCTATCACTGGTGCTCACAAAAGCAAAACACGGTGGCTCTATCGTCTTGTGAAGCCGAGTTCATGGTCGCAACCTCGGTAGCGTGTCGGGGATATGGTTCGTGGGTTGTTGAGTGAAGTAACCGGAATGGAAGAGAAAGTGGTGGTCTTATTTGTTGACAACAAATCGGCTATTGCACTTATGAAAAATCCGGTCTTTCACGGGAGAAGCAAGCATATAAACACACGTTATCATTTTATCCGAGAGTGTGTTGAAAGAGACCAAGTACAAATTGAATTTGTAAGAGGTGAGTTACAACGTCTTGATATTACGAAAAGCTCTCGCAAGGATTAAGTTCAAGGAGATGCAAGAGTTACTCGGAGTTGAAGACCTACCTATCTCGAGTCAGAAATTAGGGGGGTGAATGTTGGTCTAATGTTCTACTCGAGCTAATGAGTAGTTCAAAAGTCACGAGCTTAATGTGCAGTCCAAAGATACGAGCAGATGAAAGACAAAACAGTTTCCAAGCATATGGACGTTTACAATTCTATTCTAATTAGGACTTCTTATTTGTTAAGGACTATTTTGTTTAGTTAGAATTGTAGTAGGATTAGAAAGCAAGTTCTAATATCTATATATACCAGCCGAAGCTTGTGGTTGGATAGATGAAAAACCTATCAGTTGTTTGAGCCTATATTTTCTGATTAATACTAGTGAGCATATTCTAGTATCTTGTTATCTGGTTATTGTGTTTTCTGTTTGTGAACTTCGAATCTGATTAGGGACTTGAATTTAGCCTATGATTTTATATGTGTTTGTTCTGTCAGTGCTGAGTTACCATAGTTTATGTTAGGTAGTGTTATTTAAAATTGAGAGAAAATGTGTCATTGATATGAAGACAAGTGCATGAGTATGTGATTGATAGAAAGCTTTACTTTCGTGTATGGAATTGATAAATTGTGAAGTGTAGTAAGGTTTTTATCTATATTGCTAAAGTTAGTTTATAGTCAGCCACTCAGCCATGTCAGATTGTTCTATGTTTTTTGTTTAGATGTACCTTCAAAAGAGCCTCTTCTCTGTATTATGTAGATTCCAAGACTTTGAAAGAAGAGAAAAGAGAAGAGCTGTTTGAAAGTTTAAAGATTGATGAGAAAATTGGTTGGGCTGCTGATGTCATTGATCCTAGAGAGCTCTCGTCTAAAATGTTGCAAAAGTTAGTACACGTCCAACTTTCTTCAATAAATAAACTTGCAGGCTTGTAGCAATTAAATAACATTTCCAAATGATCTATTTTCTCCTCTCAACAGAAGTAAAATCAACCTCAATGAAATCTCACATGAATCTGCCATGGGCCTTGTCAAGAAGGTGCTGGACCTGGGATATCTTTTGACTGAGGTAACATATTAGTTTCTTTTCAAGGAAAAACCTATTCGCCCATCATCATTCATTACAAGACATTATTATGGTGGTCCAAAATTGCATCAGTTTTCTATTTTTAAGAAGTATTTGACCCTTACTCATAGATGTATACTAATATGTGAAGTCAAACATTGCTATTACAGGTTTATGTTGATACAGTAGGAGATCCTGAAAAGTACAGAATTAAGCTCTCTGAGAGATTCCCATCTGTTAAATTTACGGTTGCAAAGAAAGCTGACAGTCTCTATCCAGTTGTTAGTGGAGCAAGTATAGTCGCTAAGGTGAATTTCAGATTGACCCATCATCTTATGTCATCTTTTTCCTCTCTTATCTGTAAAACAGTTAAGAAATTCGCAGACAGTGTCTTTGAAGAGACTTAAACTTCAATGAGGTGGCAATTTTAACCGTTTACTTATGAACGGGCTCACTTAGGTTATGTATTGCCTAACTGGTCAAATAGGTTGAACGGGTAAAAAAAGGCTCAAAATGTTTTTTTTTTAACGCATACAGTCATCTAAATTGCTTGACTTAAATTGTAGATTATTATTGTAGTTGTATAGCTTTGACATTCATGTTAACACACTGGCTATTATTAAAAATATGAGAAAAGCTTTACAGTTTTTGTTTGGATCAACCCAGCGGCCAACATGGCCTGTGCCAATCGCACCAAATTTACCCGTTTTGACCCGCCACCCAAACCGCCTGACTTGGCCACCATCTCATCTTGCCTTTCTAATTGTTATTGTCACTTGATAATGTAGGTCACAAGGGACCGAGCATTGCGAAACTGGAAATTTGATGAAACTGCCGAAAACATGCATAGCAACTTCGGTTCTGGATATCCTGGAGGTTAGAATAGTTTAGCTCCTTTACTCTGACAAATCCTTTCTTTTGTTTATATGGTTTCATAAACATATTAATCCACTTGTAGAGTGGCTAATTACAATGATTATCTATGCAGATCCCAACACTATAGCTTGGTTAGAACATCATAAACATTCGGTATTTGGTTTCCCATCATTGGTTCGCTTCAGTTGGGGCACATGTAATTCCTACTTCAAAGGCGGCGTTGAAGTGTTATGGTGAGACTTTATTCTTCATTTTTTTAAAGCCTTGTTTTCGTAACTTGGTTTTGTTGTTCCTCATGTTTTACAATAGAAACATATTTTCAAAGAAGAATAGTTTATCAAAATGTCTTCTGATTTTACTGTTAATCAAAACTTACATCACTTGTAACATTCTAAGAACTGTAATAAGGAAAGTGCAAGTGTTACCAAAGACGGGCTAACCTTATTTGATAAAAGAACGGTTTCTTTTAATTCTTTATCCAATTCCTATATAGCTTAATTTAATTGCTGCATGGTTGTTTTTACAGGGAAGCAGACAAAGAAGATGATGAATCATCTACTAAGGGCAAGCGGCAAGGAAAGCTGACTAATATGGGTTTTAGTGGGATAAAGAGGAGAAGTGAAGATATCGAATCAAGTGGAAAAGGTCGCAGCAAGTTTTTTCAATCGCGTAAACTTGAACAAGTATCCCGTTTCTAACCACAAGGTTTTTGCATTGTGTCATAAGTTTAGCTTATCATGTATTTATGTTAAATTATTCAGAAGTTTGCGGTTCTCTTCTCATTTCATGATTTGTTCTTAAAATCATACAAATACATGTGTGCTGACCTCTATCAGAGCTTTATTTTTGCAAATGTTGTATGCATCAGGATCTATAAACAATTGAGAATTGAGGGCATTGCTTTTATGGTGTGAAGTGATTGGTACTATTGCTCATCTGCACTGATGGCATTGCTTTTATGGTGGTGATTAATATTGCTCATCTGCTTGAGAAACCATATTGGGCATCGGTCAACAAATCGAAATACACTTAGAGGTATCACGATCTTGTTCAATACCGGAGAATAACAAGATAATTTGAAACCCAAAACACCCCTTGCAAGTGTTAAAAAGCGCTTGAAGCTACTCCGTATTGGATTATGGCACATGATCCATCTCGGACGAGGCAATGTTACAACACATAACTAGCAAAGAATTAACGTTTTCCAAAAGTAACCAAAACCTTCAGAACTGTTACACCAACATTTAACCTCCATGTTAGCAAGATTACCTTGGTCCTTCAACTTTAATTATCACACTGAAACACTTAATGTGAGGTATCAAAATATGAATTATGGTGTTACGAAGACCGACACATACCTCTCTTTTATCTTTTTTAAACAAATAACAAATTTACATTAACCAAAATAAAAAATGCACCAACTTAAAGAACCTACCATAACCACTACCTATTTACATTCTCATACGCGACCTACATAAACGCGACTTGATTTTTAGTTTTTAACACTTTTACCAAGTAAAACGCGACCCACTCTTTAAGACTTAAAAAGCGACCCAAATAAGGTACGCAACCATAAAACGCGACCCACATAAAATGATAAACGCGACCTTTTATTTGATAAAACGTAACTCACTTAAAGACAAATTTAAAAAGCAAAATTCGCGACCTTAAATGCGACCGTGGGATGAAATTGCACTTTGCATGATTGTACCGTATAACTCCAAAATGCATATAAAATTATCAATTTTGTAAGCTTTGCTATATGTAATAGTCAAACATCTATAGATGTAGATTTTACATGCAACTATTAACTTTTTTAAGCTAAAAACCACTTACACGATATCAGAAACTTAGTTAAAACATCTTGCAAATTTCACAATTCATTTTGGTTAAACTTTAAAAAATAGTTCATTCTCATAAATAAGGTATGAAAAAGGTTTATTTTGGTAATAAGTTTAAAGAAAATATGTTATATATTAAATTTAAAAAAATATAAATAGAACAAAAATCTATATAGTTTGTTTAACAAATTTTCTCAAAATAAGGGTTAAACAAAACCCGTCCTAATTCATTCAGCATTTCAGCCCATTGCTAAAATCCAATAGCCCAATACCTAAAAAACCCTAGCTATATATATAAACTTATAAACACACAATCACCTCATGTGCGCAGCTTCTTTTGTTTTCAGAACCTTGAGACAGTAGCAACAACCACACAAGATTATCAGATTCAATGGTATTTCTCATATTTTCAAACTATTATTTATTGAATGGTTTATTGTTGTTTCAGTTTTTTAATAGTTTGAATGTGTGGGGAATCATAGGCTCCCAAGAAGGAAAAGGCTCCCCCTCCGTCTTCTAAGCCAGCCAAGTCTGGTGGTGGAAAGCAAAAGAAGAAGGTCAAATTTCTTCACTAATAATATTTATTTAGTTTGATTACAACTTGTATTACTGTTTAATTTAATGCATTTTGACATTAGCATTACTGTTTAATTTTATTAGTAGAGTTTTATTTAAAGATATGATGTTTGGCATTACTGTTTAATTTTATTAGTAGAGTTTTATTAAAAGTCATTTGTCTGAGGATCTATAGATATAAAAGTTGTTTCATTTGGCAATTTAAAGGGGGTGTTTTTATTGGCTTATATGCTTATTGAAATTTTGAAAAGCTCATAAGTTCATTTTTATCGGCTTACAAGCTTATTCATTTGCGCTCATAAACTTATCTAAGTTTTAAGCTTAAGTTGATAAGCTTATAAGCCGTTGGAAATGAGCTTATCAATAATTTGATAATCTTATAAGCCCATCAAATTAGCTAAAATAAACACCCCCTTCGTATGAAACTTTTTGGTGGCTTGTTGTATTATGTGGGTTACAACAGTTATGCTTATTCGGCTTACTTGATTCTGGCTAAACATTGTCTTGCGATGCTCAACAGATTATAAGAAGTATACACTTAGAACTAGTGAGCTAGTGTTGAAATTAACAAAGTTTGAGCTCTTGAACGTATGGTTTGTGGTTTGATGCTTCATATAGGATCGTCATAATGATTTGGGACATAACGTTGTATAATAGACAGACTTCAGATCCACCCTAAATTTAGACGTAAAATATAAACAAAAGAGATTAGGCACTTTTTAATGAAATAGTTTAGGATTTTAAAATTCGGCAGAGATTAAGATTGTTTGTTTATTGGTTTTTACAGAAGTGGAGCAAGGGAAAGCAAAAGGAGAAGGTGAACAACATGGTTTTGTTCGATAAGGCGACTTATGACAAGCTTCTTTCTGAAGCTCCTAAGTTCAAGCTCATCACTCCTTCCATCTTATCTGACAGATTAAGGGTACTACTTCAATTCTATTTTTTTTCAAAATCTTTTATGCATCATGTCTTGTTCTTCTTGAAAGGTATACTCTATTTGTGTTTTTTTTTAATGTAAATCACCACAATGCATTATTTCACAAGTACTATAACATTCAAAGCTCAGCAAACAGTTTAAAAGAATGCGTTGCAACATTATATAAACATATCCGCACATTATCTCACATTGTTTCCACTTTGTTTTGTTTTAGATCAATGGATCTTTGGCACGTAAGGCAATTAAGGATCTGATGGCAAGAGGTGCGATTAGGATGGTATCTGCCCATGCTAGTCAGCAAATCTACACCAGGGCCACAAATACTTGAGAGATAGTAGTGTTTTATGAGACAATGTCAAGGCATGATTTTCATGTTTTCTGCCTCTAGTTTTTTGTTTATTGTAAGATCAAGTACCTTTCTTCATGCCATACTTTTGTCAGTCTTAAAAGGCTCTTCAATGCTATATTGTGAGATTCAGTTTTGCATTTGTGCCTATCTTGATCATGAGTATCATTTTTAATTTCTTTTGCATATTCATAGTTGATGCTATTCATCATCTTCAAATTGGTCAAAGGGATAATCATATCTCAATAACTTTTATTCCCGTTTAATTTTCTAGGTAGTTATTTTTATCAGTTATTGATAAAAATAAACAATGGCATTATTGATGTACGGGTTGTACAAGGTCATCTAGTAAACAATGGCGATATGTATACTTTTGTCGGTAGATAGTAGTTGGAGTTTTTGTAAATCTGTGTGTCGGTAGAAAGTATGTGTTTGGAACCGGATGTGAACAACCTATCTCAACCACTAATAACTGGGAACCATTGGGTCAGAATCGACCACAGGAAAAAGCAAAAAAAAACCTTGTCCCCATTTCAAATTTCTTTAACCCGACTTGTTTTATATGTTTATGTGGGTGAACCATGAGTGTATATATGTTTGTTGTGCATGACTGTGTAACTGTATGTGTATTTTTAGTTGGTGTGTGATGATGAACAAGAAAGGGTGAAGTCTTGAATTAGTTTGTGTTGGGTTGTGTGAAAGAAAGACTAAGAGCAAAAGGTGTTGTAGCAGACACCCTCACCGTTCATACGTGGCTCCCTCGCTACTTCTTGTCGCCACATTGATGACGTGACAGTGACGTGTCAATGTATTAAACCTTAAAATGATCGATGCATTGAGGATGCGCTAACATACCAAACCCACCCAACTACTTTCTTCCTCGTATGTAAGCACAACATAATCATCATGACTTCCTTACACTGCAGCGCGTGTGCATCACCACTCCTCACCACTCCCCTCACCCGCCAACGCAGACTCTTCAGCATACGTACTCGACAGCCTGTGCTGCGACTCAGAAGAACTGCTGAAGGAGCTATTCGTGCCACTGCTGTTACTGCTGAGGATGACATGAAGCTGAAGAAAGGAATAGCGGAATTCTACGATGAGTCGTCTGGGATATGGGAGAATATATGGGGAGAACACATGCATCATGGCTTTTATGAACCTGGTGCTGTCGTGGAGATATCTGATCATCGCTCTGCTCAGATTCGTATGATTGAGCAGTCTCTTGTCTTTGCCTCTGTTCCTGGTACTTGCTAATCTAGTTTTCTTCCGTTAAGATTACACAGAACTGTATCAAACTTTTGTCTTCTAAACATTTTAACATAAGTATGTTTACATTAAACGATAAAAATGTAAGTTTTTTTGCAACTAAATGAAAGTAGGCTACATCACCGAGTAAAAAGTAAGGTTCATTATGCAACAACGCGATTTGTTATTCGAAAGGGTTGCTTATTGACACAGTTTGAGTAAAGCCACGAGTGTCACTCCTTGCTTTGAAACTGTTTAACCTTCATATTTGTAATATATGCCAATACGGCTTTGGAGAGTTTGGCGACAGGTTAAATATGATAGGTTTCTAATCAAATGAGTAACGTTGGTGTTCAGAAATGGTCTTAGTTAACATTGAGTGTCTTCTTGTCCCTGTTAGTTTGTCCAAATCTTATGAGTTTTTCCAAATTAAGGAATAAGGACCATGGACATAAGATAAGATGTGTGTTATGCCCACTGTGCAATTTTCCTTGCAGAGGACCCGCCAAAGAAACCTAAGAGCATAGCTGATGTTGGGTGTGGCATTGGGGGTAGCTCAAGGTACTTATTGAGAAAATACGATGCAGAATGTTGTGGCATCACCCTCAGTCCTGTACAAACCGAGAGGGCACAGGCACTTGCTGCTGCACAAGGGTTAGCCAGCAAGGTAATAATGTTAATCTACAGATGATATGGGCATTCGGTAGTTGAACTAATCATGATAAACAATAAGCAGGTATCATTTCAAGTTGCTGATGCATTGAACCAACCATTTCCTGATGGAAAGTTCGATCTGGTCTGGTCTATGGAGAGTGGAGAGCACATGCCTGATAAACTAAAGGTTCAATTCACCAAATGTGACTTATATATATATTATAAGATAAGATAAGAAACTAAGAGTGAAATTATAGTGAGTTTTTAATAGCAACAGATTGAGAAGAACCGGTGATGGTGATGTTGATGAATGTATCGATTTCTTTTTGGTTAGGTGTAGATGCCGATACAAATGGGCCGCTGCTCTTCTTTATACCAAGTGGACACTGTAACGATCGATTGAATCATGTTAGTCAAGTCATTATTATCTTGCATAATGTTTGCATGTATTTCATTTTTGAGTTTTACCGCTTTACTTACTTTAGTTTCGAGATTGCTTTCGGTTATATTAACAAAACATTAGAGATTATACGGTTTTCAATATATTAATTAGAATTAGAATAGTTTTGCTCTTCTAATAATACTAATTTTACAAGATTGTATGTTGTTCTGTGAATCCATCCAAAGCGTTTGGAATGCTGCTCTTGCTTTATCAAGGTGATCTCTTTTGCTTAAATCGCTCGAGTATAGAATGTTGTCTACGAAATATAATTTCATGCTATTTGGATCTTTATGTATATAAGATTTCACATAGTTATGCTTTCACGTAAGTCAATAAGGTGGCTTAATAATTATATTGAAACTTCTGCAGTTTGGGGCTTTTTTTTTTTTTTTTTTTTTTTCATCTGTTTGCTTAATGTTGTATTTCATGTTATATGACGGGAGTTGGGGAAATAGTCATTATGTTATGATATCTTATCTTCAGCCATTGATGCTATGGACAGTAGCAATAGTTATCTGCAGCTGTAACGATCTCATGATTTACTCACGATGCTTTCTTTGTTTTCCAAGGGGCGAAGATCGTGAAGGTATCCATATTCCAAATCACAAGTTTACAATGAATGTGGTGACAAATACGACTCACAAGACTCATTGGCGAATCAAAACACACCTGCCTAATAGGCATCTACATGTCAATAAGAATAATTTAAGAAAATGCATGATGTAATTTTGCTGCAATCACAAGTCATTAAAGCTTCCATTATATATTCATTTTCACTTTCACTACCCAGCAAACCTACAATGTGAGATGAAGCTCAAGGACGTTTAGTCTTTACTAACATGATCAACACAAGATCCGCAGCGAAGCGTGGGTGTATCAACTAGTTATTCATAATCAATCACAATGAGGTTTAATATCTTTTACATTTTTTTTTTCTAATCTAAAACAAACAAACTTGAAAGGAGGGAAATCGTAAGTACAAAGAACATTAATTAGAGCTGCACAAGACTCAAAAACTCTTGGTCAGTTTCAAAAAGCGCCATGGTTTCCGGTAACAAGGAGAGATCCACATCCATAAGTCCTTCACCGTCCCGTGGCCGTCCTGCATTCAATGAGACCTTCGCGTCAAACTTCATCGCATTCCCACACAACACCGCCACTCCTTTCCCCAACCCAAATTCAACACCGTACATATCAGACTTTGGTGAACTCGACATACCTACACCAACCCCATCATACATCATGTCCATTTTATGCACAATCGGCTTCTTCACCCATGAATCCACATACTCACGGATCTGTTTATCACCATGGTTAACCACCAACTCGTGCAACTGCATCGCCGCCCACCCGATACTGTGATCCAGCAGTTCCCCGACGGTTGTTTTTATTCCGACGGATTGAGCCGCATTACCGAAGTAGTGTTCTGGCAAAGGTGGTGACATTCTGCTTCTGACGTTCACCGGCAATTTGCAAGAGGTTTCTTTTTCAGCTGGAAACCGCCTGGCCCGGATCACGCACCGCCATATCACGGCCAAGAGCGACTGTAAAGTGGATATCCTTGTGGTGTTGCATTCTGAGTTCACTTTTGCTTTGAGTTTAGCCATAGCATTTGAATTAAGATGGAAGATTCGCTGTCGTACCAATGGCGGATTTGGTCTGTTGACGTATTCATCTTCATGGGTGAAGGGGAGGGTGATGATCGGGTCGTATCCTTCCGGAACCCATCGCTTGAGAACCGGAGGTGCGATCGGTTTGGACTGGAACACTTGCGATAACGAGTTGAAAAAATGCCAGAAGGAAGTTCCATCAGCCACCGTGTGGCTCATCGAACAACCGATAAAGATTCCATCAACAAGTTCCGTGACTTGAATCGACACCAACGACTTTTGGTGCCCATCATGACCAATAGTCTTGTGATGATCGAAAAAGGATTCCACGATCAGCGGAACATCGGTGGGTGTAAGAAGATCATCAATCGTCAAGTTAACGGATGCATGTATGAATCTTGCTCCCGGACTGTTGTCCGGGTTGATGAAGATGACGACAGAAGGTGGGTTGGTTTGTTTTACGGTGGCTAAACGGCCGGCGAGTGGGTGGAAATGAGTAAGTGTATCGGAAAGCGAGTCTTTGAGGCGGTGCAGGAAGTTGGTTGTGGAGAAATTTTTTTTCTCTTCCGGGGTCAAGGAGTAAAGGAGACCCTTTTGAATGTAAGTTAGATTGAGCATGGCGAGATCCAATGGTGCCATGTAAGTTGGTTTTTGAGCTTCTTCTGATACGAATTTTGGTTTGATGAAGCAATCTGATATCATTTTCAAAGTTGCAGTCTCCATTGAGGGTTTCCTTGTCTTGAAAAAAAAAAGTTTCAACAATGAACAAATGAAATGAATGGTAACAAACAAGTAAACTAGAACAAGCACACAACCTGGGATAATAATCCTCCCTCTTATTTGCAAAGTAGTCTAGACTTGAATTGTTTTAACATTTGACCTCTAATTACAGGAGGGAGGAAACTAATATATATGCAAATACAGAAGAAGCAATCAGAACATCAAATTCTACGAATAAACTTCAAATAAGAGAGATACACCGAATTCAACCGAGAAGAATATAGGATTGATTTACCGATCAACTAAGGTTGCGGAGGAGCAGACCGGATTCCGTTGCCCTAATTTACCGCCGCCGATAAAGGAAGAACCTACTTAGTTCACTCCTGCTGTAGAAAAGTGGACAAGTCAAGAATTAGAAAATGTCGACAAGTCATAATATCGCATAACTACAAAAATGTCGACAAGTGAAAAATTATAAAAGTGGAATGTGAAAAGTGGAAAATGTGGTTTGTATGATAACTTTGCAAAGTATTCATAGTTTTTATTACTTTGGATGATTGTTTAAAAAAAAACTGTCATACAATATACTAGGGGTGTCAATCGAGTCGTGTTCGTGTTGACCTATTCGGGTTCGCGGGTTGGCGAGTTAAAATAACCTCTACCCAAACACGACCCATTTATTAATCGTGTCGAAACAACCTTAACCTGGGCACTGCATGCTACACGCGTAACCCGTTTAACCTGTTTAAATAAATAGGTCAAGCGGTGAATAAGGTTGGTGGTTTGTTGATTTAAGCTAGTTTAAATGCGAAAATGATATAAGTTTAAAATATGATAAAATACCATACAAATAACTATCGACAATTTCAATGATAGATATCCGAGTTATAAGCGTCAATTTCAATAAAATCGAGTTATAATCGTAATTCGCTTCATATTAAGTACATAACAAAATACATTTAATCCATGTCCAACATTAAAACCAAGTTATATATTTATTTTTAGAGGCTTATATCTTAAGCGGGTTCGCGTGTTGACTGTTTAACATTTGCTCAACCTGAACACGACCCGTTTATTAAGCGGGTTAGGCAGATTGACACTTTTGACCCAAACTTGTTTATCCTCAACCCAAACTGTTTAACTTGTGTGTCGGGTTAGGTATGGTTTATCGTGTCGGTATAGAAATTGCCACCCCTGCAATATACTCTCATACCATTCATAAATGTCAAAACATGTTAATTTTTTTTGTTAAAGTTGAATTATCGGATGTTACATTTGTAATTAAATTTTGATTTTTTCACATTCTATTTTGAATGTTAAACAAAACACTTGTCATAATATCGCATATCATTAATTGTCTACCGCTAGGAACCGCTACCGCCAGACGCGAGTACTCGCCTAGTATATAGCGCGTTGCGGCGGCTACTATTAAATAAAATTTTCGTTATTTTTATAATAAATTTACGGATTTCAAATAATTTCGTTTAGCTCGTGCCGTTTGGCTTCGCGTCAGTTCGAGACTCGAGCTCGTTTAATGATTGCTGTTCGGACTTTAATATTTGTATAATGTGCTTTATTATTTATATTAGTGACATTTAATGCAGGAATCGTGTTTAATTTGGTTGTACAATATGCTTGATAATTTGTATTTCTTATGTAAGAGGTGTTTTAATAACTATATTAATTGTATTTATTGACCAGTATTAATTGACTATATTAAATAGCATTAATGCGGTGTTTTGTTTTTTTTAATATGTGCATTAAAGTGATGTACGTTATGTTTTGTACATCTGAAAATTATGTGCATTAAAATGTTGTACACTATGTTTCTTTTTTTGTAAGTCTTAAAATGTTAGGAATTGGAAAATCCATAGTGAAGAGTCGGTCACTCCAACTCTAGTCTAGCATATATTAGCTCGTAGACATTACCTTATTTACTAGTTAGTTAGTTAGTTATTTAGTTTAGAGCAACACCGTGAAGGATGGACGGTCTTTCCCATCTGTATGCACGATCCACGGTCAAGTAGGAGGGCGTGTAGTATGTAACTATAAATACCTCTACCTCCCAAGGTAGAGGTTGGACCTTCATTCTTAATCTAACCTTCTATGTTTTCTTTCACTTTCTCTCTCTAGAAAGGCTCTCATTCCACTTTCTCTCTCTAAAATCTTAAACCATACGCCCCATTTATAATGTTATGATGTGTTTGTGAAATCCAATATGTTACAAAAGGTATCAGAGCCATGGTTTTATCATCTCTCTTACATGTTCTTGGATTTCTAGTGGTTTTATATGGTTTTTTGGTTTGAAAAGGTTTAGTGGTTTTTGCATCATTTGGATCACTTCTTGTGTTAAAATTTGAATTTTGAGTGTACTTTTGTGTTTAAAATCATTGTAAGTGCTTGGGTT